>OZ014457.1:7102154-7323177 GCA_963966035.1 Acleris laterana
CGCACGTGAACAAAACGATCCAAACCTTCTGTCGATCTCGCAGATACAAGGGCCCCGCTAAGTCTATTCCAGTAATTTGAAATGCAGTGGCGCCTTCGAGCCGGTTAGCAGGCAATGGAGCTTCGGGCATATCGTAATGTTTGCTTTTAAAACGTTTACAAACTATACATCTCGACAATACTTTCTTACAAGCACGCCTTATACTAAGTATCCAAAACTTATTCCGTAAATCCGTCATTAGTGTTGGTGTGTTAGAATGCAACAATGTTACGTGTCTTTGTTCAACTAAACGTTCCACAATCTGGTGTTTTCCAGGTAAGAAAATTGGACTCTTAAAATCTTCACTTTCATTCATGTTATCCAATCTTGTCTTAACCCTCATAATGCCGTCGCTGTCTTTAACAATATTAACGTTTCCAGGTATGGCATTACTATCATAAAAATATTCCTCTTGTAATATTTTTATTAAAACTTTTTCAGCGTGTATGAACTCGTTGTTGTTTATGTAACTAGTTCGTACGTATTGTTTTCGTACTCTCGGACTCATCCTTAATAACCATGCCACTAAACGTACTATCTTTGTATATTTTGAGAATTTGCTGAGATAGCAACTAAATTTCGGTACGCTTGAGTCTGTACACGCAACTGTAATTCGCTTTTGTTCGCAAGTGACTGCTTCTTCGTCCATGTCAAGCGTTGAGATATTTGATCTCGGCCAATCTACGAAATCACTTTGTAGCCAGTCTGGGCCTTCCCACCAACGTTGCTCTAGGAACGTCTGTGCGTTACAGCCGCGAGATGGTAGGTCAGCGGGGTTATAACACCCTGGTAAGTGATGCCAATCTTGTTGCCTGGTGTTCATGCGTATTTCTTTGACTCTGTTGTTGACAAAAGGTTTATATTGTACATCGTGGTGTAACCATGCATAAACAACGGCAGAATCAGTCCAGCAATAAACTTTGCACCGCGACAGCAGTTCTATATTCTGAACTTCCCGGTACAGCCGCGAAGCTATTAGCGCTCCCATCAGTTCAAGTCGAGGTAACGACATCACTCTCTTCGGTGGCGCCACTCTATTCTTTGCGATTATGAGTTGCACGTGAACATTTTTTTCTAATTGCGTCCGTAGGAAAATGCAACCCGAGTACGCGTGTTGACTTGCATCCGAGAATACGTGAATGCTTGTCTCGCATTCCTGTACAACAAATATTGACAGTCTTCTTGGTATTTGGCACTGTTCCATAACACTTGAAGCCTCGGTCCATGCTTTTAACTGACTGCTTAGTATGTCAGGTATCTCTTCGTCCCAACCAATGTTATGTTTCCACGCCTGTTGTGTCAAAAGTCTGGGTATGAGAGTTACTGCGCACACAAACCCTAACGGGTCAAAAATCTGTTGCGTAACGGACAGCAACACCCTTTTAGTGACTTTACTCGGGACGCTTTTCTTAAACTTGGCATCACAGAATAAAGTGTCATCGTTTGTGTTCCATGTTACGCCTAATACAGACATTTCTTGACACTGTGCAATTTGTTTAGGAGCCGCCACCCATTCCCTTAATTCAAACTTACCCATTAACATCACGTGTTTTGCCTGGCTGATGAATCTATCCAACTCAGCCTCTGTATTAAAACTCGCAATACAATTATCCACATAAAACGAGTGCCTTAATATTCTTGCTGTATTTTTGAATTCATCTTCCGGCCACGAGTCCAAATGATAGTTAATCGTTGCCGCCAATAGGAAGGGACTACACGTCACTCCAAATACAACCCTGTTATGTTGGTACGTCACTACTTTTTGACATGTCTCTGGATTATCCCACCAAAGAAATTTTAAGAATTTGCGATCTTCTTCCTTTAGGGAGATCTGTAAAAATGCCTTTTTAATATCAGCAGTAACACCGTAAGCACCAAGTCGAAATGTTATCAATAATCTTGGTATAAGCTCGATCATATTAACACCTCGGTCAACGCAACTATTGAGCGAGAGTCCATTCTTATCTTTCGCAGAAGCGTCAAATACAGGACGAATCTTTGTGGTGACGCTGGATAACTTTATGACGCTATGATGGGGTAGGTAGTGGCCGGTTAGTTTGCTGTCGTCAAAAACTCGTTGAATAATGCCATCTTTCACCCAATCTTTGAAAACCTCATCATAACCGTGTAGGTATCCCGTGTTCTTTAACTTATTCGTCACTGACTTCAGTCTTGACAGTGCTTGCTCGTAGTTAGAGTCCATATTTACTGCATCTTCCGTCCACAAGAGGTTTACTTCATATCTTCCTTCCTTGTCCACTTTTATTTTATCGTTGAAGGCTTTCAATTGTTCTGCTTCTACAGTTTCACGTGTTTTTTGCATATAAGGATCCGTAATTCCTAAAACTTCCATGTCCCACATGTCCTGTGGATAGCAAAATAATGTATTTGTCTTAGATCCTGAAAAAGTTGTTATTGACGGCCCTTGGACTGTCCAACCTAATTTTGTTTTTACTGCGAGTAGGTTATCTCCAAGTTGTAATGTTTGCGCGTCAATCATTATAGCACCTAAATAATCACATCCAATTAGAAGGCCTATTTCCATCTCATCACAATCGGTGTCACTTAAAGTTATATTCATGTTATTTAATTTGTGCATCAAATCAATATCATTTAATTTAGGAAGCCTTCCACATAGTTTGCGCTGCTCCAGGCAGGTTAATATCAAAACGAAAGAGCTATCGAGATTATTTACACTTACCTGTACGCGTCGATGTGGTTCACATTGTTTCTCCATACCTCCAAATAACGAATGTCCCAAGGATTCGGTGCCAACCACTCTAAGGTTCAGGTCTTCGACAATGTTGGTCATTACGTAAGAACGTTGAGAGCCGCTGTCAAGCAGCGCGCGTACCTTTTTTACCTTGCCGTTATTCTGCACTTCTACAATCAACGTCTGTAACAGTGTAGTTTTATTTTTAATGCACAAACATTGATTTGAATTTATATTGGGATTGTTTACTTTTGGTTTATGTAAGTCTGGACACATTATGACAAGATGACGTTTACTACATGACAAACATGACACATAGGCTCTATTACGACAAAACTTCGACATGTGACCTTTTTTGAGGCAAATGTAACAAGCACTGTTTTTCTTCAAAGCCTCTTTCTTTTCGTCCAAAGACATTTTACCTGCTTTGTTACATTCGACTACTGTATGCGAAGTTTTATCACAGAAATAACATATTTGACTTTTACCTTCTGTTTTCCTGCTTACTTCCTTTACTTCAGTCGAAACTATACAAGCTGCTGTGGGCGTTATCTTCTCACGAAGGCTGCCATATGACGAACTCGACGGCCCTGTATTAAACTCAGACCGCGAGAGCCTAATCCGTTCTTCTGACTCAACCTCGTACCTTATAAATGTTAGAAGCTGTGAAAGTTGATCAGCAGATTTAGGTTTTTGTGCCCGCGATCTACCCCATGCCAGTAAAATACTCTCAGGGAGTGCCGATTCGACAAGTGGGAAAAGCATTGCCTCGTACTTATCTTTGGTTACCCCTAAGGAATCTAATGCCTGTAAATACGTCATTAATTTGTCGTACAACGATCTAATGTCCATCACAAAGTCTCCTTTTGCTTGACACAATACCAGCCTCAAAAGTTCGCGCACGTAGGTCTCCACCAACACTTCCTCTCTGGCGAAACGGCTCTTTAAATGCTCGAAGGCTGTATGGTAGCTTTTTCCGGATGGAGGGAAGCATTGCACCAACTCGCGTGCGTTGGAGTCTTCCTTCATAGCTTGCACTAGATATTGATACTTGTCATCGTCACTTAAAATGTTGTCCTCGTGAATCTTCTTGAATTGCCCCCAGAAGCCAAGCCAATTTTTGGGGTCATCGTCGAACTTTCGTAGCTCCAATTTGGGCAACTTAAGATTTCGGCAGCTTCTGGCTGTCACAGCTGAACCCGTTTGAGACTGTAGGTCTCCTTCACGTTTGGCCTCTTCCACTTTTTGCTCGCATTTTATCCGAATCGAGATCCATCTCTTTTTGTATGCCTCTGCCTCGTCTACCATCTTCTCGAATTCTCTTTCGTTTAATAATTCATTCGAGTCCAAGGCGAGATTGTAGATGTCCCTGTCCACTGCGAGCATTCTTTCAGCCACGTCTCCTAAGTATTCGTAGTCGCTTTTTACCTCTGCTTTTGCGTCATCATTAATTTTTCCTTCTAACGCGTTTGCCGATCGCGTAAAAACTCGCCGCAGCTCTTTCCGTTCCCGAAGAAATCGGTCCATTTTATTTTGTCACGGTCGCCACTAATGTTAAATATAAAATAAAATAGGCTGCAGCGATATTTCGACCATTCAACCATTTATTTTCCAAGACAAATCCTTCATTGTTTTTTCCTACATTGACACAGTCAAATTCAAAAAGTACATTTTATTATTATGTCCAGTATCTATTTACAACATATGAATAAAATGAAATACAATCCTTTTTACGTAGGTAAAAAATGGGATTAAACATTCAAACATAAATAAGAATTCGTGGTTTAAAAATTAATTATTATTAAACGATTCTGAACAGATGTTTTCAGAATGACAGCCAGTCATAGACCTAATCACTGTTTTATCTACGTTTTATTTAACTGTCACTGTCTTTAGACATATCCTATAATCTGTGGTCACTGTACTGTCAGTGTCACCTCTGTGACCGGTCGTCGTTTGTTTGTTTCCGTTTGTTTTGTTTCACCGTTTCCATACTTTCCATATTTACGTTTTATATTATCGCATGCCATAGCGATCGTGTAGTAAATCTATTAATATTTATTGTGTGAATACAGTTGTACGATATTTTCTTTTACATGATACGGTTACTATGTACCCTTTCTTATTCTATCGTTCACGAGAACATAAGGAATGAGTAGTTCGGGAGTTGGTGGAGACATTTCAGTCAGCGTTAAGATCGAGCGAGATGAAAATGACGCGAGCGCAGTTGGCTTGTACGCCGAGCACGAGGTCAAGGCCGAGCTCGTGCTGGGCCCCGAGCGCCTGCAGCCGCAGCAGGTCGGCTCCGCGAGCTTATGTGAGTTATTCCACAGAATAGATAACAGCACAAGGTACGAGGGTGGATTGAAAAGTTCTGAGCCTGGTAAAAAAAACTAACTGGCTCACTTTTTATAACAATTTTATTTTTCGACATAGTCTCCATGAAGGTCAATGCACTTAGTCCACCTCGCCTCCAACTTCATTATCCCATCAAAAAAAAAAGAATCTCTGAGGTCGTTAAAATATGAGTCTACTGCTTCTTGTACCTCCATATTAGTCGAAAATCTTTGTCCTCCCAAGTGTTTTTTGAGGTTTGGGAAGAGATGATAATCGGAAGGAGCTAGATCCGGCGAGTAAGGGGGATGCGGCAGCACTTCAAATCCACAATCATGTATTTGTGCCATTGGTTTCGCCGAAGTGTGAACGCGAGCGTTGTCTTGGTGAAACAATACTTTTTTCGACAGCATTCCAGGTCTCTTTATTTTAATTTCCTCTCGCAGACGACGTAAAAGAGCACAATAGTACTCTGAATTTATTGTTTTGCCCTTTTCGAGATAGTCTATCATGATAACCCCCCTGCAATCCCAGAAAACCGAGGCCATTACCTTATTAGCTGACAAAATGACCTTGGCTTTTTTGGGTGGTGGTGAACCTGGTCTTTTCCATTGCCTGGATTGTTCTTTCGATTCTGGTGCACTGTGGTGGACCCAAGTCTACCTTTTTCTGTGACTCATAAATGAGAATAACAATTTCATTTAAACCTTAAATTAGTGTAATTAAAACCTATTACCTGATAATTAGAAAGATTCAATGATATTACATAACAAACTTCACTTGATGCCGTCTTACGTTTCAGAAATTGCCGGACAAGCAGTCTGCTCGCAACCTCACTCGGTATCTGGGCGCTATAGAAGCTACTGAGCGACATAGCATGAACAAAATGTCTAATACAGGTATTTTTTGACCAATCTTATTATTAGTTATGCATTTTACGATCTTTAGTTTTAATGCGATTATAATTTTGACAGGTATTACAGAAGGTACTACTATGCAAGCCGACGATACCTTTACACATATAGGCCGGATTACAACTTCGTTGCGTAAGTATACGAATACTACTAATAGTACTAGAATCGAAAAATCTACGTGTAGCCAACTACGCTTAGGCCGAAAGCTCTTCACTATCCTTTTGAGATGTTTATTTAAGTTATATACTTTATTGGTAAATAATGAATGATGAATATACTTCAGCAACAACCCAGCCGTTGGCGAGAAGCACGCACGTGGTGGTCAACGACACGGTTGAAGAAGAGGTCGAAATAGACGAGTCTTCCCCGACCGACGCCATTTCCCAAATCTCTGAAGGTAAGTCATTTTATTACCTAATAAACTTTTTTAATTATTAAATTCGTAATTTGTCAGTGCAGTACTTAGTCCTTAATAATTAAGTCATCTGACGACGCGTTAGCCTAGTTGGTATCGGGTTCAAATCCCGGTGAGGGCAGATATTTGTGTGATGAGCGCGAGTATTGTTCCTGAGGCTTGGATGTTTTCTATGTATTTAAGTATGTAATTCTCTTCTACCTAAAAATGTTAACATTACAGTCCCTCAAGGCCGGAGCAGTCCTATCCCCGAGTTGTCCCCGGACGTCATCCCGGACTCGCAGCCGCCGGAGGCCCAGAGCGACAGCAGCGGCGTGTCGCCGGTCAAGAAGGCTAAGGTCGCCAAAGGTGAGGAGTGGGTTGATACTCGTTTCAATTAAACGGTGACCCCAGGAATGCTTTTTCTTAAAATAATGATCGAGTCGACGAATACTTTAAAGATTTTTGAATTCAGTAGATACCTACGCCTGTTAAGAAATTGTAGATTATATTACTTATAGAAAATCGTGAGAATGGTATATAATTAAATTAAGAGAGAGTTAGAGTTCCTCTAGATAACACGTGTATCAAAATGAAAAGGGCTATAGTAACATGTAGCTATGTCCTGAAGGCCATGGTTTTTATGACCTTTTTCAATTTGTTAATCTTTGTATGTTATTCAGGAAAAAAGAAGCTTTCTATAAATAAACAAGAGAGCGCCGACAGTGCAAAGCCGGGCCGCGGCAAAGGGAAGAAGAGCAAGGAGCAGGCGCAGGAAGAGAGCGAGAAGGGAGGCGTCAAGCGGAGCCGCTCGCAGAGGTCCGTCGCCGACGTCGACAGAGGTAAATAATGTTTACAGTAAAGGTTCCCGAAGTTCCCTGGAACGCGATCCATCTAAATCACAGACCACTTACCCTATAGACTCCGCATACAAAGGCACCCCCGTAAGCCATGCTTATGCTCACAGAACACTAATTGGTTGCCATGGTTCTATTGGCGCGCACCACGACGCGCACACTTGATTATTCGTTGACTTTGAACTAGCCAATCACGGTGCACTTTCCGCCCCCCGCGCCCCGCCATTTTGGCTTAATGAGATACTAGACAAACTGTTCCGAAGCGGAGTCTATAGGGTAAGTGGTCTGTGATCTAAATACATCGAAGTTTTTGAACTTTTCGGGCATGCTGCTTGTACGACTTGAAACACGGAAAATAGTAACTTCCGTCTCTTTGTTCTGTCCCGTGTTCCGTTTTTTAACTCTAAACAAATTTTCTCTACAGCACAAAAGGCCAAAGCAACAAAATCAAAGAAACCACCAAAATCAGCGTCACCACCGCCCGTGTCACCCTCACCTGAAACGTCGCCGTCACCTCTAAAAGAGCTCGACGACTCCAACGTGACCGTTCGCAAGTCTTCGAGAGGGCTCCAGTCCAGCTCCAGCACCGAATCAGAAGGATCCAAGATCGGGAAGAAGAAGAGTGCAGAAACAGCAGCGAAAGGCAAAGGGAAGGAGGTTAAGAAGGATAACGTCAAGAAAGGGAAAAAGACAGGTATGTATGTAGAGGAATTCTATTAGAATCTTCGCGCAACTTTTTACTTTTTCCAGTTCATTATTCTCAAGAGCTTGTTATGTATGTGCATGTGTGCGGGTGTGAACTTAAGATAGTAGTAGATAGATTGTTTGATCGTGTCCCTCCCGGTTCCATATCTAAGCGATGTCAAATATGATGCAACGCCCACACAATAATGAATAGGCATGGCTTTATGTGCTTCCGTGCGAAGAACGTGAGATGGAGATATTTTGCACGCGCCTTGATGGCAGTGTTAAATTGAAATAATTGCTGCTACTTTAAAACCACCTCTAATTTTATAATACTGGTTTACCAGCATTTCAAAATTATAAATACTCAACTTCGTTAAAGATCGTAGGGCTTATTAAAGTATGCGTAAATGGTGTCATGTTTGAAAAATAAAACTATTGACGATTTGGTTTTTAATCGTGGTATCACGTTTAACAGCCTCAAGATTTTTTTCATGAAATTAAATATATTTAAAGAACAGACACATACGCGTTATGGTTATTGAGATACAGATTGCGGAACACAATCGACTTTATCATATGCGGTTAACATCATATTTTTCGTCACACAGGCGGGATGCGCGGTTCAAACGCTTCCGAGCTTTAGCCATTTACCGTGTTATGTATAACATTAATAACCGCTTCAGTTTAAAAACAGCTGAAAGCCATAGCAATGTTAGCAATACTACTTAATTTTCGTCGTCTTGTCATCGACAGTGAGCAAACCGGCGAGTAGACCCGCGACGCGCGCGTCGACCAGCTCGCGGAGCAGCGCGGGCAGCTGCCATATGCCGGAGGACGACTCGGCCGACGAGACGGAGCTGCACACCATCGTGTATGACAACGAGATGGTGAGTACACTGCGCTCGTACATCAAGCATTTTATGCTGAAGGCTTCGGTGGCCTGGCGTGTCGAATTATGATCGAAATGAGTTCGAACCACAGCGGTCGCTATGCAGAGGTATGTATATTTTTAACTTAGGTGCATTTAGGTGCGACCCCCACCGCTGCGTAAAATACGGTGTCGTTGCGTAAACAAAAGACGGGGTTATAGTAACATGGCGCCGTTTTTGACGCACCGTTAATCAGTGGTGCGGTCGCACCTTTACTCGACGCTTTTACGATGAAGAAAAGATCGGCCAATTGCGAGTCGGATTTCCAGCTTTACACACAAGGGTTCCGTAGAACTCTTGTATGGTGGTCCCCTTTAAATTTATTATTTGTTATAGCGGCTATAGAAATACATACTCTGTGAAAATTTCAACTGTTTATCTATAGCGGTTTATGATACAGCCGACTGAAAGACAGACGAAAAGACAGCGGATGCTTATTTACAGGGTACCGTTGGCGCCTTTTGGGTACATAATTCTAAAAACATGAGGAAACCTGTGCTAGCCCTCCTTGTAAATGTCACTAGTACCAATAAAAACATTGAGCATACTTAGAGCCTTGTCATGGTGTATGTCCTTGACATGCTTGTCGTTTAATGTTCAGTTTGAAGTTTATTACGTTAAATTAACTACGGGTAAGATTTTCCTAGTAAGCAACAAATTGCGATGTCCCCTCTAACGTCGTAACACTGAGTTGACTTTTAGTCCTCGCTTCACCCGCTCGATTATGTAAAAATATTGTGATATTGACTTTATGCGACCTGGTTTTATCTAGCAAAACAATCCATTGCTGTGATTGATTCTTGGGCTGTTGATGATGCTGGTAGACTCACCCTATATTACCGACGTGTAAAAGAGCCCTCTTGTGGCCTATTTACTGAATAAATATTTTGAATTTGAATTTGAATTTTAGCATATATGTATACTGTAACTTATACGCGTTATATTTTAGGTCCAATCTCTGTTGGATGATTCGAGCGAGCTGGCGGACAGCAAGCGAGAGTCCAAAGGAAACGTCACGATACCTGAAACGCCCGAAGGAACCGACGAGTAAGTAGTAGTCTTGGTATTTTCTTTTGCTTGTCTTAATTTAATCTTTACCGTTTGTAACCTTACTTTCAAGTTGTCAGGTAACATTTGAGCACAGTAGCGATTTTATATCCCTTCTACACGAATAACCACGCAACTCAACCAAGGTCAAGAAGTCCTTGTTCTAAGTGAACAAAGAATTGATCGTGTAAACGTCAGTTGAACAACCAAGTTGAATGAATTAAAGTTGAGACGACCTCTCGCCATTGGTAGAGTTCGGTGCTTGTTCCGACTGTAGAAGGGTTTTTAAATCTGAACTGGCAATGATTTGAAGGTCATATCATATGGTATGGTACTGTAAGCCACAATGAACAAAATATCTATTCCTTGCAGGTCTGATTCCGAGCCTGAGGTGATCAAAACAAAAGGCAAACGAAAATAAGATAAACACGTGATTTTTAAAACTACTTTTAATAAGTTTAAAGTGTCATAAGAACGAATAGGCTACAAAAAATGGAACCCCAAAAGGTACGTGTTTTTTATAGCTTATTCGAAATAACATCCTTAACTAATTTTGTACTATAATTAAATGCGATTTTTTTGACAAGGTTGTGTTTTTATATCACACATTGAAATGAAAATAAAACTGTTTGTACACATTGTGCATTGTGAACAGTGTTCAATGCTAATGAATGGGTGTAGTATGCTTTTGTTGAACATTTTGATATGGAGTATGTAAAATGTCACTAGCACATGGCTAGGATACAGTAATTTCGGCTCTATGGGTCGCTTTCCGTACAGTACACTCTTGACTAATGCATCTGCAACAAAACCGTTTTAGCGTTACCCGTTCCAATGTCATTGACAGCGTAAAATGGACCACATCTCCATGATGTAAGATTAAAATTGGCCCGCGTGTAATGAGATGTCAAACCCTAACAAGTTCAGGGGCCCTAATATGGCTGCGTTTATCGCATGATAATGTTTGGATAAGGCATCCGTCACCTTCTGACAGGTATATAAGTACGAGAGTGACGGATGCTTTATCCACATTTGACACGCGATATAGACGCAACCATACTAGTCCCGCTGGGCAGTAAAAGAGACAGTTATTCGATTCCTATAACTCTATCCCGTTCACTAAATGGAACTTGGCAGGCTTTAAGAACTCTTGATTTTATCTGTCACTGGCGCCTGACTGCATCTCTTGTATAAAAACATTGCGTTGTGTTCATGGAAAACGAGTGGCACAATATAAGGCGCTTCCAAAGCCTAAAGTACATATAGCTATGTCTAATAATCAATATCTATGTTTATAATTGGAGTCGTGGCTGTAGCCCTGCGTGGTTGGGTCTTGGCTGGAGTCGTCCGTGTTGGACTTGTCGTGGTAGTCCTTGAAGTTGGCGTGCTTCCAGTCGGAGTCGTGCCACGACGGCAGCTTCCAGTCCTTATGACCGTACCACCTGGAATCAGAAAGGTTTTTTTATGGCGTGAAGGAGGCAAACGAGCACACAGGCCTGCCGATGGTTAGTCCAGTTTGAAGACTGCGTTGCCAACCCTAAGGATTTATCTTTGAACGGGTTTTGCTCCCACACCGAACACTATCAACCTTAAAGGAAAAAGGTCAGTGATACTATAACAACAAATTAAGTAATGTTTTTTACTTTAGTAAATGTCATAAAAACAAGTAGATGGATTAAACAACGCTATATCAAATACCAAAGACGCCACTTAGACGGCAATGACAGCTTAACCTTTTAAACGGCACAGTCGGCTCTGTCCGACAACTGAAAGCCGTGCTACTGCCGATACAAGTTGAAGATTAAAAGAGACTTTGTTTCGTATCAGTTAAGTTGTAATTTGAATAGCATAGCAAACATGTTTGTCGTGTAAGTGGCACAATTTGTATTTGATGTAAGGCGTTCAAATGGATAAAACTAAGGGTCTATTGCCTAACGCACTCACAATCACAATCGACTTAAAGCGGATCAATTGTTTTCATTTTGTATGCAGAGAAGCGTACGATTTTCAAAATAAAAACAAGTGCGATTGCGAGTGCGTTAGGCAATAGCCCCTTAAGGCTGTAATGTCAAATTGCCGTATAGACACTCAATTTTATTTCGCGCTGTCAATAATAAAATATCCGTCGTTGGTGTTGAACCACAGGTTGGCAGTCAACTGTATCGGTCTTTGGCGTTGAATAGGTTTAATATTAAAGAAGCAGACAGAATATGCCAACCATAAGTGTAGGTGCTCAGTGTTTTGAGATGTAGTGCATTGGTGTACTAATGATCTACTAACTTTGTTGAGTTCAAAGAGTGTATTCAACAAGACGATCGTCGTTCTAATGTCAGTGTCCATAAGGTTGCAAGTAAAACAAATTCTAATTGAATAGAATATAAACACATATATTATGCCACCTCTCCACTCATTTGCGAGCTGCTGGCCTATTGTATAACGCACTTGCAATCGCAATCGCCTTCAAAGTGGAACAATTGTTTTCAATTGTATGCAGACTCGCTTCGATTGCGATTGCGAGTGCGTTAGGCAATAAGCCAAGTCAAGGACTGTCAAGTGAGTTCTCGATTGTCTTGCTGCAGACACTAAGAAAATTATAGGTGCGTGATAAAGGCTTAAATATTTTTGGATAATGTTGGCTAAAAATAATCGTGTACCGTGTTTCTAATTACTGTGTGAAAATGATTGTTATTGTGTGAGACTCGACCAGATATACCCAAATGAATTAGTGCAAGTATAATTATTTTCTCGTTGATTATTTTTGGTTGCTAATTACTAATTAATTAGTGTTTGTTAGTGCACCTTTAAGTATATTCGAGTACTGTATTTAGTTTACCGCCTCACCTGTCCTGATTAACGAAATCATATTTTTCGTTAGGAGTGTATTTCCACTTTGGTTGGAAGTATGTCGCTTGCGCCGTGTTTCCAGAATCTTCCGAACTGAAATGCACAGTTGATCTGAACCTACTGAGCCAATCATGGCCGACGCGGGTCGACCAGTCGGTAATTTTGCCTAAGTTTATAATAAGTGAGTGTACGAGGAGTGTATAAATTTGCAGTGTCAGTGAAAATGTACTTAACTTAATTTGCATAGTAAACAAACGTGTAGATTGGGCAAAAATGAAGGCAGAGTTTGTTTAAAAAAAACCGTGCGTTAGTAATACGTTATTCACCCGACAGGCCAAAAGGGAGGGTAATGATTTCGGATGTATGTATGTACAGTCAGCAGCAAAAGTAGGTGGACAGTCGAAGAGCTCTAAATGATCTACACACGCCCTTATGATAAAATGAGACAAATGCCTTTCGAGTTCGTTAAAAGGACTTTCGATAAAAAAAAAGGTATCCAAAAATTTGAGCTTTACTGTCCGCCTACTTCTACCGCTGACTGTACATCCCTGTAATTTCCTTGATTGGAACCGGTTCAGCAGTTAACATCAAACAGTACAAACTATTGAAAACCTTTTAGGATAGCTGTTGCTAAACCACCTATCGACTTCAGTTTATTCCCATGAATCGATATAAATTAATCAAAATAAAAGAAAAAACTTACTGTTTGTTTGTAGTCGGGAAGTGAATGTTCCGATCCGTAGAGCTTCCGTCGCCGAATCTGTTCTTAATCCTCGAATACCGCGACATGATGAACTGGGCCGCGCGCTCCGCTATCATTATAGTGGGGGCTGCGGTATTGCCTGAAAGGACACCATTATATATAATCCTGTTGCAATGACAGACTCCGTAACAGCAACTTGAGTAGGTATCTTATTTTACGTGGCCAAGAATAAAAAATAAGCGTCAAACCACTTGTTGTTTGTGAAACGCCAATTCGCATTTATTTTGCCAACGGTTAATACCGACTTGTATGTGCTTACCCGATGGCACGGTTGGCATTATTGAAGCGTCCGCGACACGAAGGCCTAAAACAAAAAAAGTAATATTTGTTAAGCGCGCATTTATAAAAAAAAACAGATTTGACTGGGGACTCCCAGTAACATTAAACTCAGTTGGAACCATGTTGGGTTTCCTTTTCTGAAAACAGGTAAATAAATAACGTAGATTTTGAAGCGTCTTGGCCCTGTCTAATCATCATCATTATGTCAGCCGAACCACGTCCACTACTGGACACAGGGTGGCTTATAAATCTCCAGGACCAGAGGGCCCTGCCAAGATGCATTACGCTAACTAGCGTTTCTATTCGTTTCGTTTTTAAACCAATCGCGTCGCTGGTAGATGACGTGATACGAAAAGTCTCGTGATCTACCGGTGACGCGATTGGTTTAAAAACGAAACGAATATAAACGCTAGTTAGCGTAGTGCATCTGGGCAGGGCCCTCAGAGATCCAGCTATTTTCTGCGAGCCTTATCACATGGCCAGTCCACCGTGTAACACTTTATTCTTTCTAAATCAATAGTCATCATCTGGGTGAGCTCGCTTCATCGTCGACAAAATCTTCGTCCTCCGAGGGCAAGATTTGGTCAAGAGCAAACTGATTATCAATAACATAAAACAGTCCGGGCAAAATGGCGCGGACACAAGTTACCTACTTCAAAGAATTGGAAGTGTTGGTATAAGATAAGTAACATTTGAATTTTACAGACAAGGGCAAAGCAAGGCCTAGCTACTCCTTATTTATAAACGTGGAGTAACGGTCCTTGTCTAATCCTTGTTTAAAGTCAGTTGAAATAGCCTACGTTACCTTGGATCCCATAGACCTGCAGCATCGGGTCCACGACGGCCATGGGGTCCTGCTGCGGGCCCATCTTGCAGGTGCCCACCTGGTGGTTCTCCGGCGCCGTGTGCTGCTTGGCCAGGCAGCGGAAGTACTCGTCCGAAGGGATCGGGTCGATGCCCTGGCACTCCGGCTTGAAAACCGGCTGCATGCCGTATTTTTCGCGCATTATCTGGAATTTTTATTTTGCTAGGTTTAAGGCTTGCGATAAGATTAAGAGTTCCAGCTTGAAGTAAAAATTTTAGACACCATGAATTATAGACAATTTATTTTCAACCTCGGTGTTAAAATATAATACTTCTATGCTAGTCTTTATACCGGTTGTCTTAGCCAGGCGGGCTAAATGGTAAGATGTTGGTAGCGATCCAGACGATCTTGTGAAAACAAGGTCCTGCCACCATTAAACTGAACTACAAAGAAATCTGCTCCACCTACTGTGTAAAATATAAGATATCGCTACTTAGCCAATTGTTAACCAGCTAAATTTTTATTCGTGCTGTTTTTGTAAGTTGTCAATAAAGTGCTTTGTACACTAAACTGAAGCCGAACCACAGCGGAGGCAGCGCGGTCCCATACCTACAAAAAAGCGTACCCAAAGCGTGACGGAGGCGTTTTTTGTATGGGAACGCGCCACAGCGCGCCGCCTCCGCTCTGAGTGCGTTTGCAGCTTTAAGAAATAAAGTTCGCACTCACAGTTGTGTTAGCCAGCCGGTGCGCTATCCAGGCCGCGTCGACCAGCACGTCGAGCTCGTGCTCGTCGAAGAAGTAGTTGGGCTGCATCACGGGCGCCTCCGCCGGGTCCACGGAGCGGACGGCCAGGTAGCCGCGGCTGCGCGGCTGCAGCGCTATGGCCGAGATCCTGAAACCAGAAGGTAACTAAATACATCTGTGCTCAACGCCGGCAAGCCGACGGCCTACAGCACGCCTATTAGAGTCGTGTTAACCGCGGTGGATAAACATGGATGAAGCATCTGTTACTTTCTCTACTTCTTTTCCTACTGTGCAGCCGGTCACTGCTAAATACCTATTGTCCGTCAGCGTCTCACGATCGCGCACAACTTGTTGGACTTTAGGCGTAAGTCGGCGCAAGACATTATAGCGGGGGTGACTGACGGACACTATGAGACGGTCGCACGCGACATTATGCGCAGATATAGTGCCATCTATAAGTTGTGAAAGTGCCGTTATCTACTTCGGACGTCGGATTAGAAACGGGTATATTTTAAATGAGTTTACTTATGCATGATGGGATCAACAAGTAGTGTATTGCCTTGAAATGAATAGAAAAGTCATTAAATTAGTCTCAGGTAATCGTATGGAAACATTTAAATCTAATGGAATCTACCTATCTCTTTAATTTCTTTATAAGTAGAAAAAGAAGTCGCGCCAAAAGTAGTATTTTACAATGGACGATTCAGAATGATTAAGTACTTACGAAATGCTCCTTTTCTCGGCATTTTCTACGTCTGGGACGGGCGTGGAGCCGTCGGTGCAGGACGCGTAGTAGCCGCCGAAGAAGAACTGTATGTCGGGGTGTCGGCCGCCTCTCGCCGCGTATTTAGAGTTCACTATGCCCGTCAGCTAAAACAGAAACCATGCCCGTCAGCTAAAGTTTCTTGTAACTTTCAAATCAAACTTTCAATTGGATCATCAGAAAACCACACAATTCCATGAGGTAAGATCCGCTACTGCCCTTTTAGTTTAGTTTGTAACTTTTTACGATTATGAAAGGAAAAATGCACTTTGGAGCTGTATCCTGAACTCTTGTAGGTACTGCTGTTAAGATCTTAAGGACCCAGTGATTTGCATACCACTGTAAAACCGAACTTGGTGTGCAAAGTTATCTAACTACGTGTCGTACGTTAGACCTACAATTTCTAAAAGGTCTAGAAGGTTCCAGAGTGGTATCGATAGGCGAAATAGCTACTGCTGATAGTTCACTCAAACATATAGATTAATCGAAGTTAGTTAATCTACCTGAGACAAGCCAGTGGAAGACATAGGTCCATCTCTGTTGAGCAGATACTGCGCGGCGCCGGCCCAGTCCAAGTCAGGGACTTCAAGCTCCTTGGTGAGAGTGAACTCAAGCTCTACGCCGACGTGGTTGTGCAGGTTCTGCCCGACTCCAGGCAGCTCCTTTACTACCGGGATGTTGGCCTTCTGTAGCATCTCCTTAGGGCCGACCCCTGACAGCAGTAGGATTTGTGGGGAGTTCATTGTACCAGCCGAAAGGATTACCTAGGGAAAGGAGAAAGAAATATAATTAATTAATTGTGGTCAGTGTTATAAGAATTATAACCAAATTTACATGCAGCCATTGCTACTGCTACTCGCGCTGCCAGAAATAATTCTACCCAGGGGTGGTGGTTTACATGCTTCTCTGAACTCATTGCTTGCTCGACTTCTTACAAATGCTCTCTTTGACATCCGCAAAAAAAAAGATATACAAATAGGTATAATAGTTTCCTCGGTGCCGCAGCTGAAAATGCTTCGAGGCTCAAGTACACCAAATGCTCAGATGTGTATGGGTTTGTTCCGGTCGCGGTAGAGATGTGTGGTTTGGGACAGTGATTTTAAGGAATAGAGACTTCACAGCCCCTTAGGGATTTAGCTAAATAATACGGTTCGGTTCTTACAGTTTCAACTAAATATCGTTATACAGTGGTATCGTAATACAGTGGATAAGGCAAAGAAGCCATTATTTTTGAGACCGTTGAGCCAGGCGCTAACCAAATTGACGAAGTATTGTTTTTTCACCAACACACCCAAAACGACGACGACGACGACGACGATTAATGTTTTCAATCCACGAAGGTTCGCACCGTCACTAAAACTTTTGTCATTCGACTACCGTAAAAGCTCCTATTATGGACAGTGCTCCAGTTATGAACAATTCCAAAAATATAAGTCTCTGAGATTGATAATGCTTTTAGTGCTACAATTAGATTATATTAAATTATTCGGGATTACTACTATTAGAATAAAATGTTTAGTATTGATATTTTTTCATTTAAAAAAATGATAATGTTCATCACTGGAGCCTTGTCCATAATAGGTGCTTTTACCTTACCACTACTTGAGAAAATCGCTAAAGCGAAATGTCTAAATATTTACCTCCTTGCTAGCCTTAATGGATCTGGTCTGGCCGTCCTTGATGTACTCGACCCCCGTCACCTTCTTGAAGCCCGGGTCGATGCGCACTTTGGCCACGAGGGTGTTGAGCAACACGTGCAGGTTCTCGCGTTTCGAAGCCGGGCGCAGGTAGGCGCGGGCGGTGGAGTAGCGAGAGCCGTTTCTGAAATACAAAAAAAAATAGAATGGGAGATCAACATTTTCTTTTTATAATCTCGTGCTTACTTCCAACTAACGTCACGTCAAAAGAGAATGCAGTGGTCAACCAAAGAGCAATGATTATAAAAACTCATTGAGATCCTGCATTGTTCGTCCAGTATATTTGTATTACCCATAGGTATGCGATTGTTATCCGATGTTTGAATGAAGCTTTTTGTTATATTGTTCCTCACACAAAAGTAACAAAAATCGCAGAAAAACTTATAATGAAGACAATACCTCAAATGTCACCAGCTATTTGCCAATGAAACCTCAAGCATACAGTTGTAATGTCGCGAAGTGATAAGTACTAACTCATTTAAGGTTTGAGCTATAGTGAAGCCGGTGGTGGTCTCCCCGTTGAGGTCACTGGTGGGCGGGTACCCCAGCTCGATGGCTGCAGACACCACGTCGTGCGCGAACCGCGGCGCGTGTCGGAACTGCAGAAACAAAGACAATGTATCCACTGTTATCAACAACAGCACAGAAAGGTAGCCTAAAAGAATCACCGGCGCAACGAAGATTTCCCTTAGTTTTTGCCCAGGAGAAACGTGGACAATAGGTTCATTTGTGTACTAAGGGATTTAAGGATGCGTTAATTTGAAAGAGGCACTTCCTCTTGGTTCTCAAAGTAGCCCTCCCATTCGCAGTTTAGTGATTGCAAAATGTGCAGAAGCCCATGTCCTCATTTGCCTTCTCCAAAAAAATACATGTTCCTGTCGTGTTATGTTTACGCCACTTCCACAATTGAACAACGCACTCACCTTCTGCACGGGCAGCGGCCCACCAGTGTTGTGGTACTGTCCGGAGACGCCGTTCCCGATCTCCTTGTTGTCCTCGCTCTTGAGGAAGAAGGGTAGCACGTCGTACCAGGACCAGCCCGTGGCGCCGTCGATGGCCCAGCCGTCGTAGTCAGCGGCGTGGCCTCGCATGTACATCATGCCGTTTATCACGGAGGTGCCGCCTGGACAAACGTGATAGTTTTAATAGTAGATTATACACCGAGGGGATAAAGCACAGTTTTATGTCACGGGCGCGATATTGAATCCTGAACGTAACGAAGGACTCCAGATTTAACTCCCGAGCGCAGCGAGGGTGTTACGAGTTAATTCCCGAGCGAAGCGAGGGAATTAAGAAGAGTCCTGAGCGCAGTGAGGGGTTCAAGCGCGCCCAAGACGAAAACAGCTTTATCCCCGAGGAGTGTACTCTACTTTTCTCACCTTTTGCGAGACAATAAAAAAGCGAGTCTACTAAAAACAGCGTTTTATTATAGTAAATTAAAATTAAAAGTGAAAATTGATATGTGATGTTTTCCTCAATTTTGATATATTTATTTAAAACTTTGCAGTTATCACCAATGTATTTTACGTAACACCTGGCCATAATGTGAGTTTTATCGCACGCTGCGCGCACGGTAAAACTCGCATTGTGGCCAGGTGAAGACGTAAAATTGTGTACTCATCACGGGCAGTAAAAAAGAAAGCCCTCTATCGCATATTTACAACCCTCGCCTACGGCTCGGGTCTCAAATACCTGCGATTTCGGGCTTTCTTTCTTTTACAGCCCTTGTTAAGTAATGTACTATTATTGCAGCGTCTTACAATACTCGCGGCTTTTGTTTAATTTCAAATGTGTTCCATTCAGCTTGCCGTGGCCAGCTCGATTTTAGAAAATGTTCGATTTTCAAATTAGGTTGGACGCGGCGGTGGCGGCGGCGCCGCGCCCGGCCTTCGAGTATTACCTAGTTGATCTTTTATTACGAAATTAGACTTTAAGGCCATTGTAATAAGAACTATGAAAAGTGAAAATATTACAACCCAGCGGGTTATAATGAGATTCAGTACAACATTACACCCCGGCTAAAGCCAAGGGCTTTAATGATTTGGTTTGCGTAAGGTTTGCATGATATGTAATTTGGCATTGTCGAGCAGGTGGTGTGAAAACTTATTTTTTCGATATCTACATATAGAGAGACACATCCGGCAACTTCCCCACAGGCTAGTTGCAGTGAGGCCCCTAAACCAGACAGGCCTTCTCTTCTCGGTCTTTGACCAGTCCCTGCAGACTGTCCCACAATAACTGGCTTCGACTTACCCAGCATCTTCCCCCTTGGCCAGCTGCAGCGGCCTCCCTCGGCGAGACAGGCCTTCTCCTGCGGCTCTGTGTGGTACATCCAGTCAGTGTCGGGCTGGCCCCAGTACGCTGTCACCCACGCGGGCACCGACGACTGGGTTGGCTCGTCGCCGCCCGCCTCTATCAGCAGAACCTAGTAAATACCGTAATTTAAAATTAAATTCCATTCTAATTAGTCTTAGCGTTGTGTTGTTTATGTTTTGATTGAACAGTCAGCTGTCAATTAGCATATAGATGCCTACCTATTGCAGATTGGATTGCTTGATGGATACTCGTGATGAATAGGTAATTGATAAGATCCAATATCACGATTTTCTATAAGTAACTGAATTAGGTAATAAACAACAATAAATTTATATTATTAGTTTAGTTTTAGTTTTGCCTTTATAACCCCCGACGCAAAAAGAGGGGTGTTATAAGTTTGACGTGTGTAAATATGTGTGACTGTGTATCGGTTTGTGCAACGTAGCCCCGAAACGGGTCATTCGATTTGAACGCGGTTTTTATTTTTTCAGAGTAGGTTTTCTAGCGGTGGTTCTTAGCTAGGTTACATGAAAATCGATTGAGCCGTTTAAGAGATATCAGGTCTGATAGAAGAGGTCGGGGTTTTTACCTTTATAATTATATTTCGACGCATGAGAGCAAAGGATAAGTTCGACTTTGGTATGGAGCTTTCCATCTGATAGACATCGTGACTTGAATCTTTATTCGCTTCTGAGGAAAACCGCAAGTCATGCGGGAATACGTGATTATTTTGCATGTTTTTTCTATAGAAGTTTTCTTACTCACGAATGACGTCAAAGTCCGTGATCGAATTGGATTAAAAAAATGTTGTTGACACTATAACGGTTACATTAAAGGTTTTAACGCTGGCTTAAAAAATATAAGTAAGTATTATTGTCCATTAAGTTGAATCACGTCATAGTTCTTTATATACGAATAGGCAAATAGTGTGCCAGACGTTGACCATAATTTAATGACCAACGGATCCAGATCCGGGTCTTATTGGAATAGCAAATGAGAACGATATATTTAGTACCTACCTACATGGTTTACTTATACATATACTCGTAAGTAAGAGGACCTTAATTAAATCAAAATATTGCTTATTTTACCAGTAGGTAATTAAACGCGTGATCTTATTGTCAAAACGGTTGTTAAAGAATTTATTAACGACTTTTCATCGTCGTCTGCTTAATTTTTTGGCGAAAGTCTGATGTAAATTATTTAGACGGGCCATCTTATACATTTAATTCAGCGCTTCAAAAAGATAAAACAATTTGGTTAAAAAAAAACAACTAAAACCAGACGATTTTAAGTGGCAGCAGTACAGTTGCCATCAAATATATCTGTACATATCTACTCTAATATCTTGACAATAGAGTCGTGTTCAGATATTTGTGAGCACCTTGTTTGCAGGTTACATTCTAAGTACCTAACATTAATAGCAAACCACGCTTGGTTGGAAACTCGCAGGTTTTGTGCAAAAAAACATGAAAACCTGTACGTTTGTAATCCGGTTCGAGGGTTCTGTAAATGACCAACCCGAAAAAATTACTGTAACCATGTACTCGTAGCTGACTGTAAGGCTATTTTTCTCCGGACGGAAAAGTTATGTAAAAGTAATATTTCAAAAGGTGATTTGGCGTAGGTACTCAAATTACGTGCAAATTACGTGCGTGGCGTAATCAAACCAAGCAAGGTTTGATTTATCAACGAAATTTTAGAGCAAATAATATTTTTTTCTCGTAGCTTCCCATTCAGAAAATTGCTATAAAACCCATATGAGTCGTGCGAGATTGTTTTTTTATACGTTTACAGTCGGCAGCAAAAGTATACAATAGTGAACAAGGTGGTCCTAAACGATTACACACGCTACATTGTTGAGAATAGAGACGTGTAGACATATTTTGGCCTACCTCTTTTTCTCAGTTGTTGCTGACTGTATCCTAAAATAATAATTTAATTTAATTACCTATACCCGCTTTTTGTTACCGACGGTCACACATAACGAAGCACGCCGTTTTTGTACTAAATGTGCAAAGATTTGAAGTTTGATAAATGTTATTAAAAACTAGTTTGTATAATTCACCGGACGATGATGTCATTAGAATCGTTTTGTAATCACTTGTAGTTAGTGACTTGTAGTTGCACATTTATAAACAATATTTCTAAGTTATGGGAAATCATTCTTATGCTATTAAACTAGCACCATTTTTTTTAATCGTTTTCCATGAAGTGTTTTTTTATCGATGTAATACTTACCGTCATTTTCATACTGTGTCCGGCGTACGGTCTCTCTGGACCTTTATATTCAAGTGGCAGTCGCCAGGGATTTAATCTACTCGGAAAACCCCTTTTTTACATGTTATCGTATCGTCAACGTTATGATAGCTGTTATTTAACCAGAATGTAAGCATGTCAAAAGCAATTAGGTTTTATCGAGTAGAATAATAGGGCCCGGTGATCGTTGATATGGTGGTTTCCTTTCCCACTGTGAGGAGGGTTGACGCACAATATATACATACATACATAAACTCACGCCTTTATTCCCAGAGTGGGGTAGGCAGAGCTACAGAATTTCCAACAACTATAAAAACTTTTTGATAATTCTTTAACCACATTTTGCACACTTAGGCGAAGATGTTTACCAGTGTATTAGTGACAGGTTGCAAAGCCCATCGCCTTACAGTACTACACGCCTTTATTACCTTAGTCGGCTTTTACGACATCCACGGAAAGATACGGAGTGGCACTATTCTAATCCGGCTACCACACGGGGATCAATCTATTTTTGTTCTGAATACCTATGCCTGTTTCGAACCCTCTGGTTATTCGAACCCTACCATTAGGTGCAGGGGGCATTCCGATCTCTGGTATTTCGATAAGAAAAACCGTTTGGTACTTTATGTAGCCATCAGCAATTATATCTTACCGACATTGCGCTTAAAAATATCCGCAACGCTTTAACGTCTTTAGTAATGATACGTCAAATATTTTGATGACGTGGTTAGCCTAATTGTTGTGTTATTAATGGTATTTGCCTACGAAATATACTGCAATAATATATTGTAGTATTAGTAAATATTTAGAACAGAATAGAATAGGTAAGAAATCATTTATTTCGCTACTACGTATTTAAGTTTGTATTTTTCTATACAAGTATTATGTTCAACATTGTCTATTTAATAGTATCCATAGTACAAGAGCTTAATTTGGAAGTAGGTCATATTGTGTGAGAGTTCCCTTAATATCAAAGTTGGCTACGTCATTATTGTTGGTGACCGTAGCTACACGCTGACCACTGGGATGCAAACCCCCCTGCCATCAGTCTCAATAACCACTAATTCACCAGTTAGCTGGCGGAACCTAGTCGCTTCCATTAACAAACAATGTAGAATCTTGTCTGGTTTACCGTAATAGACAATGCACGGATTTTCACATTAACGAGATACCTACGGATACGGATGGACAGACATTGTGAATGGGAGGCCGTGGTCCTTCTGCCGCCGAGATCACCGAGGGATACCTAGTATGGAACAAGACTGGCAAATTTTGTGAGTCGAAAGAGTGTGAGATTTTACAGTCGAATGCAATAATATTTAAGTATTATTCTACGTTGATCTCCTTATAGAGACGAGTCAGATTTTGGAGCCCAATATTTAAATAATATTATTGCTAGTGACTGTACCTATTTGTTTATTTCAGGCAGATGAAGATAAATAATTTTATTACTGATAAGAGAAAATGGCGATAAAGTATTCGCAGCCTTCTGTTCCACTTTGTTAAGTGTTTAATGTTAATGTTTATTTATTATTATAAGACAGGGCCGAGATTCCACGCGGTAAAAACCATATCTCATGATCTGTCGTAATGTCAAAGTTTTGATAGCTCTTATTTACTAGACCGTAATGCTGGAGTAGGTACTATACTATGCAGTATAGTCCCAATTTAGGGTACCTACCTATTGCTTTAACAACGGCGGCGAACTCTCGCTTGGCAAAGTTTGACGTATATAGGGTGCCTCATAGGATTTCGAGTAAAAGAATAAATGAAGTTACCATTTCACTACGAACAGCGTCCTCATTTCTCCATACTCTGTTTTAGACACCTATAAGCGCGTCGGTCCGTATTACCTTCCATTGCGGATTTTCGGACAGCCTTGCAGCAATAACGGATCCAGCCGTGCCGCCGCCCACCACGATGAAGTCATAGCTCTCCAGCAGGGTTTCAGGGGTTCTGCTGGTTACTCGGTGGCAGGGGTCTGCCAGGTCACAGCGCCCGTTGATGAAAGCCTCTAGGATCGTCATGAAGAGCATGAACTGCCCGCCGCAGGATCCGGCCATGGACGGCCCTACTTCTTGGATGGGGCAGGCACATGTCTGGAATTGAAAAAATATTTTAGGATAGGACGACTTTCAACTTTTCAAGTTATGGTTTACAATTATGTGGATGTGTTTGGTGTATGTTGTGTGATTTGCTATCCTTAGGCTGAATTTCGTTTGCACATTAAATTCGACAAGATATGCATCAGTCAAAACGAAGTAGGTACGTACTTATTGACTTTAGTGACATTGATTTGATAGAAATATTTCTCAAAATTGAATGACTACTAATTTGATTATTAATGACTTATTCACTGTGGTAGGTACCTATTGCATTTTCATTATAAGTAATTTATAAACAAGGGTTTTTCAAAAATATTTTTTTTTAAGCAAGCTTTTTTAGACTTCGCGAATCAAAAAAACTATCCATAAACCCCCTTACTAATAAACGGTGAGTAGCGGCGGTGGCTATACAATGTTTTGTCCTTATCTGTCAAATTCAAATGTCACAATGACAGATAAGGACAAAACATTGTATAGCTATACCACGGTTACTCAACGTTTATTAGTACGGGGGTTAGTTTATAAGAGCATTATAAGGCGTAGATTAAACAATGTGCTGTCATCACATCGTCAAATCAGTTGTTTATGTGCGTGTTTTCCTGTACCCGGCAGATAGGAGATAATTCGTTAATTACGTCTCGTATCTGCCCTAAGTTCAATTATTTCTACAACTGTAATTATATTTTTCTTCTATTATTTCATCAATACAGTTCCTGTAATTGTGGTAATGAGGATCATGGACCAATTTCAATGATTGTCGATACAAAGGCTGTTTTTGTCGAGCGGCGATGAGACGTGCGGTCATGATCACGCTTAATTGACTCTTCACATGATTTCATAATGTAGAGTAAAAAATCGGATTTTCCATTGATGTTTAGAACCAGAGGCCGGTAAACAAAGTGTTAAATTTGTACTTACTTTGACGACGTTAGCCTAGTTGGTAGTAACCCTACCTACGAAGCTAGCGGTCCTGCATGGGATCAAATCCCGGTAAGGGAAAATGTTAGTGTGATGAGCGAGAGTATTTGTTCCTGAGTCTTGGATGTTTTCTATGTACTTATTTAAGTATATTTGTCTACATAAGTATGTTTATCGTTGTCTAGTATCCATAGTACAACAAGCCTAGAGCTTCAGTTTGTGTGAGAGGAATGTAATGAAGAGGGTTGATGAATGGAGAGGAAGCGAAAGTTTTATGTTTAGACCGGTGCATCTGGCGTTCCATAGTATCTGCCTACCCCATTGGCAGACAGGTGTGAAGGTATATATGTGTATAAGTACATATATCTACTATTAAAAGTTTTTGTTATATGGCGTAACTATAAAAACCTATTGCATTATTTAACTAGTAACTTTGCCACAACTTGAAAGACAGACAATGGCAACCCAGACTATCAGTTCGCCGGCTGATATTAGCAAGTCAAGATGCATAACGCTCACGATTTTCTAAAATCGATAAAATGTTTATTAGGGCTACTAAGCTGGGCCCTAATATGGCTGCGGTTATCGCGTGACCAATTTTAGGGCTATTCCCAGTAGTCCGCACCCCGTAGTTCGCACTGTTTAATTCAACATAACTGTGTTCAATTTCATATGGTATTATAGGAGCAGGAATATAAAAAAATAATTTAAATTTATTTAAAATTAGACTGACAATTTAAAAAAAAAACATTAATTTTACGAAAAATTTAACAAACCAACATAGTAAAGCATTTTTTACTGCGTATTTATTAAGTCACATATAAAATATGTATAAAAGTCATCAGAAATATGTACAAATATTAACACGTTTGAAAACTTACATCAACAAAACTAAATATACACATACTTATTATATTACTTGGCCACATAAAAACTACCTTGACCATCACAACGACACACAATAAATATCTAGGCTGCCGTTTAGCTGATCTTGGTTGTGTACACATATAAAATGAATCAACATTAACAAAGTAACATAATTTTGATTACAAAAACATTAAATACGAAGTTATGCCTATGTAGTAAAGTACTTAAAGAACTTTAATATGCTGAAATTTTTCGTAAAATAAATGTTTTTTTTTAAATTGTCAGTCTAATTTTAAATAAATGTGTTAAATTAAAATTACGTTTTTATAATCCTGCTCCTATAATACCATATGAAATTGAACACAGTTATGATGAATTAAACAGTGCGAACTACGGGGTGTGGACTACTGGGAATAGCCCCAATTTTAGATAAGGCATCCGTCACCTTCTGTCACGTAAATAAGTACACGTGTCAAAATTGAACGAAGTGACGGATGATACTAGGCCCGCTGATGTCAGATCGCATCAACCGCTTATGTCAACTGGATACATTTCGAGTTTATAGTAAACAGAAACGTTAGCATTGTTTGCATCCTGGCTATGTTTTATTGTGATAAAACAGACACATCTCAAGATTTTGGACTGTCAGACAAATTTATGTCTGCCGGTCGGAAGCTGTTAGTCGGAGAGCTCTATAGGCACTTGTCCTCCCGCCGACGATGAGCGAGTAGAGTCAGGGATCAACTGTCAATAAACGTCTATCTTTTACTGACACGGGATCTATATCTTTTAGTTGAAGGGAGAGTTCTCACCGGCAGTGTGAACAGCCAGCGATCAACTATTGATATATGTCTCTTTTATTGACACGGGATTTCTATCTTTTATTCCCTCATGTGCTTCCTCGCCGGCCGTGTGACAACTGTCTTAGTCTTCTGTTACCTTACCTGACTAAGAAAATAACCACTCGTATATCAACATGTTCTCATTCATTTACACGAGCAGTCCGTAACCCTGTAAGTTTAGTCACCTTGGTTAAACGACCCATATCTACTCGAATTAAATTAGGTAATATGCTTTACTCAATTCTTCCTGATTGCGGCAAATTAGTATGTATTAATTCGTTTTGCCAGAAACATTGAAGTGTACCTCGATGGCCAAATACTGCAAAAAACGCGATCTAGTGCCTCATCATTACATTGAAGATGCGCAAAAAATAAGTAGGGATCGACGTGTAGTTTTTATTATAAAAGAGATTAGGTTATTGCTTGGTGTATTTAAGAATGCGCCGATCGTACGCCGGATGTACAGTGGCGCCTTCATTACTGTTATTGTGTTTTCTAGTAAACTAAAATATTTTCTTGAAATTAAAATCATCAGGCCCTTGCAGAGTTCGACATATGAATATAGGTACATAATTCGCCCGGAGATGACGCTAATTTCTACTAATTATACCAGTAACTAGTCCTGGCGGTACGCCAAAAAGTTCTGCAAATGGTGTTAAAAGCATGAAAATCGGACCGATTGATCTTTAGGCCATAAGAATCAATTTGATCCGTTGAAAAAAAACAAAAAGGAGAGGAGTTAGGACGTCATATTGTTTTTGTATGGGGGTATCTAATGAAAAGGATTACTAAGCCGATTCTAAAATATATCACATATCTAGGTATATTTCAGTCACTTGTTTTAAATTAAAATTAAAATCATTTTAAAATATACCAAGTTTAGGCTCCTCCAGATGACACAGTTGAATTATTATTTGTAAAATATACCTAAAATTATATGTAAGCCTCATATCCAACTCCAAGAAAACAATTGGCTGTCTGAGATGCCTGTGTAAGACATCCATTTAAACAAAAACATATCGATATTTTCAACCCAAGTGACGGAAAATGTTGCCCTTTTAACCCTATAAAATAATAAATACCACTTTTAAACACTGCTGCTAGGTTCTCTAATGGTAACGCTATTTATTCGTACAGCCTACAGTGCAATGTTATGGGCCGAACCTAAATTAGATTAAATTCTTAAGTCGATATGGCTAACGAACATTATAAATACCACCATTAGTCACGGATACAAGAGTTTAGGCGCATAATTACATTAATTACCTATTTATTGGAGTTCTTAGCATTCGTTATGTTCGCTGTACGTGTTCAATTTATAAGCACCGAACGTCTACGTTCTATTTTGCTACACTTGTGTACACTTTAGTGAATTGTCCATTTAACGTCATGTTTAAACTGTCTTATGTAAGTCGTCACAGCGATTATAGTAATCAGCGGGAGTATTTAATTTTAAATGTATTTCTAAATGTAAGTAAGTTTATCGTTGTCTTATGCGCATAGTATAACTTTTGGGACAATCTATTTAAGAGGTTCCATTTATATTTATGAATTAATTATGTATGAGAGACGCACTCACATTGTGTTCTTATTATTTAGACATCTATATATGAACCACCCAAAATTCATCCATGCAGTTAATCAATTTGTTAGGCTATTTGTGTCACAGTGACGTAGCTACCTAATAGGTAATATTATAACATCTGTATAAAAAAAAACTTCTAGAAAATTAAATACGGTCCTAAAACTTTATGTGATGAGCGGTGACAACGTTCTACAGCGACATCTAATAGGTTCATTCGTTTTTAGGGTTCCGTAGTCAAACTACGAACCCTTATAGTTTCTCCATGTCCGTCCGTCCGTCCGTCCGCAGCCTAGCTCAGATAACCTTAGGGCTAGAAAGCTGTAATTTGGCATGAATATACATATTAGTCACGCCAACAATGAGGTAAAATAAAATGTTGAAAAAAAAATGGTTTAGTGTACCTCCCCTACACGTAACGTGGGGATGTATTTTTTTTCTCGTCTACCCCATAGTGTGCAGTGTCGTCGGATAAGTATTTTCGATTAAGAGATCCGTTTATGGAATATTAAGCTTTAAAGCACTAATTTTTGTGAGAGAGAAGTGTTCCCCCCCCCTCACAGCCAAAACTACAAATACAAAAAATCTGAAAAACCTCTTTAATTAAAGCGCATATAACGAATTTAAAAGAAAAACTATCACGACTAAGTAGACTTAATTAGTTCTTGAGATACAGGCGACTAAAGTGTTTATACCTAGCACCAAATAACTTTAAATATAAAATTAGTTCATACATGTTGTTTTTTGAGATCTTTTTTGTCGTAACGGCTTCGGAACCCTTCACTGAGTATGGTCCGACATGCACTTGCCCGGTTTTTTGGTGTTAAACTAGTTAAGTATCGTAGGTATATGTTAATAAAAATCGCAGTCGTATTTCGTAATATAATACCTAAATAAATACAATATATTTCCTGGTTGGCATGACCAAATAATGCATTATGTTTTATGTGCAAATTGGAATCACATACCTCTGGCGCTCGAATCATTGCGTGGAGAATCTGTCAACTGAAACAAGAAGAACAATGCGTGAACGAATGAGGTGCAAACTTATGATTACTGACAATTAAGCAAAACCATATAGAACTTCTTTTCATAGTATAAAACAGAGACGCTTCCCGCCGTCTATCCCTCTGACTGTAAGCATAAATATTTGAAACTACGCAACGGATTTTAAATACGGTCATCAATGGATAAAGTGATTAAAGAGGAAGGTTCTTATGTATAAAAAGACTGCATTTTGTACGGGTGTTACAGAAAATTCACATAAACCGAAGCGAAGCAAGGGCGGGTACATGCGGAACTGTGTTAGCTTGTTGGTTCTATATGTCGCACTGCTAGATCAAAACAGTATCGACTCAAAATCCTTGGTAGTTTGTTTCAAGCTCATAGAATTTGTATTAGAGTTGATTTTAGAATACAGTTGTATTTTGAGTATACTACTGTTTTGATCTAGCAGTGCGATTTATATCTTGACGAGTAGTTAAAATATGGTTTAAGGATATTAGATTATTAGCTACAAATTAATGATACTTTCAAAGTTAATTTTCATAAACTAAAAAATCTTTATTTTTCCGTCTTCTCTCTACTAAATAAAATAAAATGACCTAAGGTACCCATAGGACAGTTTATTTCGAAATTTATAGATTTAAAAAAAAAAGCTAAAAAAACCACTTCAAAAATCCCAGAGATCTGGTTACGACGCAGAAAAAGATCGTTCGATCGAAAATGCCTTCTCACCCAATATTCAGGTTCACCGGGAGTTGTCAGTTAAAATACCACATCGGAAAAACCTTTGTTTACATAAAAACTTTACATATTACAATGTAAACCTATACTACACCGTGGTGCCCTAAAAACAAGCAAATTTTCTTTGACAATTCGTCCCGAGCTTTGACCGTATTTCTTCGTCGTCGAGGTCAACCAAAACATATGCATAAATGCAAATTGAGTAGTAAACACCATGGAGCAGTAGGCTGTTCGTTTTCTATGGGAATGATAACGGTTTTCCTTTATTTTACCGATTCACAGCGCATCAAATCACCGTTTCTTAACGGTGGTTGCGTCCTTGCGTATTATTAAATCGGTACATATACCGGTATTTTGTTATATCTGGTTTAGTGATTGCAAATAACAGTCCATTTGGGCATCGGAATGATACCAACATTGTTAATGCGAGTGAAATTTTAAAGTTTGGCGTCTGGTCTTTTTTGCAAAATAATAATTGTTATTATTATTATAAACCTCGTGGTTCGCAAGTATTATCATATTAAGTATTAGTATGATGGCACCAGTGTTAGACACTATAAGCTGACAGGCACTAATAATGCACATTTAACTCTTCAAAGATCCTACGGCCCTAAAATGATTGTTGCTGAACAAATGAATAACCCGTATCTTCTGTAAAATAAGAATCTAGTGTCCATTACTGGTTCCATCACCCTATTTAACATATACAGGGTGTCTCATTCAAATCGGTCAGTATGGGAAAGTCTGAAACTATAAGACATACGAAGATTTGTTCTTAGGAACCATGTCACCGATTTTGATAAAAAGAAAAACTGCATTCATACATTTGAAAAAAAAAATGTACCCAGCTAGGGAATCGAACCTGGTTGTTTTGAAAAAATAAACTTACTTACACTATTTCTATTCAGATATCGATTGTGTAGGTCTTAAGCAGTAAATGTTTCTAAGAAACATGATGTTTAAAATGAATAAAATGCATTGTTTTCACATACTTTAATTTATAGGTGTTCGAAGTGACCACGTTTTTTTTTCAATACAATATTCAACACGTTTAGGTAACAACAATTTTACATGCCTGAACTTGTTGAATATTGTAACGGTGGTCACTTCGAACATCTATTAAAATAAATTAAAATTATGTGAAAACAATGCATTTTCTGGATTTTAGACATCATGTTTTTTAGAAACATTTACTGCTTAAGACCTACACAATCGATATCTGAATAGAAATAGTGTAAGTTTATTTTTTCAAAACAACCAGGTTCGATTCCCTAGCTGGGTACAGTTTTTTTTTCAAATGTATGAATGCAGTTTTTCTTTTTATCAAAATCGGTGACATGGTTCCTAAGAACAAATCTTCGTATGTCTTATAGTTTCAGACTTTCCCATACTGACCGATTTGAATGAGACACCCTGTATACTACATACAGCTTTCTTTTATGATCTAACTTTTGTCTGGCTGACGATAGAGCTAATTGTAAGTGAAGTTACTACCGGACCATATTTATACATATATATAAATTTAATGAATATATATTGGAATTTTTGTAATGTTCAAGAAAAAAAAGCATTATTTTGGTTTAAAATTTGTTACCTCCAGGTTCTACACAATGATGAAATCTAATTCAGTACTAAATAAAATAAACGGACTTAAGCATAACCTCAGAGTTAATTTAAGAATTGACCACAAATTAAAAATCGGCAGTTTACACTAATTTTACCTGACGCGCTAAGTGAACTTTAACGACGTGTTTTTATTAGAATTGGTCAACCTTAGCCCTCTGCGGTTTTAAAGTTGATTTTGCAAATCTTCAGTAACGTCTACTTACATAACCCGTTTTTGTGACAAGACAAGGTTTTATATGTACACGACGAGAGTCTGTACTCCGCCGACCGCACCGTTTAATATTGCATTGTCATTAGATTTATGCACAAATAACGGGAACCGATAGAAATCCGGCTTAAAAGATTTCATGTATACCTCGTCAATGGATTGAACTGATGTAAAATATAAGTTTGTCACAGTGAATCGTTATAAAATGCTCATGGAGCCAATTTGGCATTGTTGCTGGTGATATAGACGACTCGACTATAGCAAGTGACATGACAAAATTGTATAGGTTTTGCGAGTCCATAAAAAAGTCGGATCACCATCCGATCGTCATTATCACTCAACCGATAGCATGTTAACACCTCAAACCACATGAGGTTTGGTTTGGTCTAATTTGATGGTTGAGAGTTGAGATGAAATTATTACTTATAAGATGTTTTGTAATTTGAGTTTACAAAAAACCGGTCTATTCTACTCTGTAAAACAATATTAATTTTTACATGTTATTCAAATGATTTATAACTCGCCGCCATTACTGTCAAATAAGTAAATAAGAGCTATCGTAGCTTTGACAATACGATAACACGTGACAGCAATAAGGTTATACCAAGCCAAATATAGGCTCAGTGCCACTGTTCCATATATTAGCTATTCTTCGTCGATTTTTTAGTATGATCGTTACAACCCTTATTCACTTAACAGAAAGTTCTCATAACGTACGATTACGATTTTGAGAGATTAAACCAAAGCTATATTACCTTGCACGTATCCATCTCACAAACATTGGAATTAAACCCCTGTCATAGACCAATAAAATTATCAATAAATTTGTGGCGCTGTAAAATGTGTAACTTTCTTTACAATAAGTCGTTTCAAAACAACATACTAACATCCTAAACTAGGTACCTAGAGATTCTTCGATACAACAGATAAGCGTTTTTTTACGAGCATTTGTGTAAGAACAATTTTATAAAAAATTTACAACTGTTACATTGAAAAACACACTTAAAGGCTAATCGAATAGCCTATCTATAGTGTATGAAAATGTCCAAACATTATTTGACACAACATTTTTTTAAACAATTATGAATAGTTATTTACAGATAAAAGTGGAGCGATGATAAGTATTCGCAAGGTAGCTGGTGGCAGCTGGAGAAGAAGAGCTGAATACCGAGCTCAGTGGCGTGCTATGGAAGAGCCCTATGTCCTATGTCCAGCAGTGGACTGGATGTGGGCATCTTGAGATGCTTTTGCACGTAATTATAAATGATTACATTTTAGGTTAAGCCTAATTTGCAGTTTAACTATTTATTACATATTAGACAAATTGACAAACAGGTAAGTACCTAAAAACTTGAAAATATGCAATTTAAATCATACAACAACGAACGCGATCATATCAACTATCAATGAAATAAGGAAATGTCGCTCAAATAATTTCTAAAATTACAGTTAATTGCCTGATTTTGCGAGTGGTCGCCATCGCCGTCCGCCGCCCAAGGCTCACGATTATGTATAGTCATTCGATTCTCCACGCACTATTGTTAACGTTTTACCTCGGCTTATGAATGAATCGAATTTATTTTGATGTCCGTTTGTTTGAATAAATTAAAGGATCAAAAATTTGTCCTTATTTACATACATAAACTCACGCCTTTATTCCCAGAGTGGGGTAGGCAGAGAGAGCTACAGAATTTCCAACAACTATTTCTAGTTTAAATATAAGCACCTGCCTTTCGTCAAAATCACGCCTACGGGTTTTATATGTACTAACCACTTTAGGGTTCCACTCCAAGATGTCTATCTGTCAAAACCCTTTTTCTCTGAGCTGAATATTTTTTAGGCTGAGTTTTATAAAGATCCGTTAAATCAAATTTCGATCAGGAATGTGAAAACTTGTATGTTACTTAAATCAAATTTCGATCAGGAATGTGAAAACTTGTATGAAGTTACCCAAATTTGATCTGACATATTTACTAACGGGCCTTTATGAAACCGAGCATTAGTGAACCAAACAAACCCTCATGATGAGAAATTAGGAATTTTCTTTTCCAGTCTAAACAAACGAGTCACCACTGTTTGTTTTTGACTTATATAAATTGTAAAGCTCTTCAGATAAATAATAAAAAAAAGGTTTTTGAAATGTTGAGTTTGAAATAGGTACGAGTATTATTAAACGCAAGGTACCTAAAACACATTTGCGTTTCACTCATCACCAACTACTCATCATTTTAACAATGTTAATATAAAATCCCCATTTTTTTTAATGTTCTTGATTATATTTTTATTACGCGAACGCTTTGTTTACATTACATAAGTAGGTATGTAATCATTGGATTATTGTCATCGAAAGTGGGAATTACCTAATACGTATAAACATGGCAAACTTTTTAAGTTCATGCACATGACGGTTATTGATGCTTTCTTTTCTTTTTATGGCATAGAGAAGGCAAACGAGCACACAGGCCACCTGATGGTAAATAAGTGGAAACTGTGACCCATAGACATTCGCATTCACAAGACTGCAATGCAATCCTAAGACTGCAAATGCGTTGCCAACCCTGATCTATAATGACAAGAAGGTTCGCAATATGGCACAACACGAGCCTAGCGTAGATTGGGTATCATACACAACATTGAACTTTTCGTCGTACTACCGAAAAACTAGTTTTAAATATAAAAAATAAATTACGTTTTATATGTACATAAGTAAATAAAAATCAATTATGTCCGGTGTTAAGCCTATCACGTCAGAACAAGTTTACATATTTGACTATATTTTAAATATTATTAATGGGCCGAAAAACGTGCTCAGACAGAGATTTTATTTAAAAAAAGATGCTTTAAAAAAGGAAATCTGTCGGGTCAGATAATTTAAAATAAAAATAAAATTTTACTACACAAGCCTGAATACAACCCACCTGAATTTCTAAAACACTTTTTCACAAGCACAATTGTCCAACGACGTCGCGCGCGTGAGAAGACGCGCCGGCGACACAGCCTGCGCGTGCGCAGCGATTGTTTATATTATGGAGATGAGCCTGCGCCGGCTTTGGGTTTTCCCTTGCCCGCTTTTCGGCTATCTGAAGTCATTCCACATGTCAAATGGCAAATGCACTTGGTATTTGCACGTTTGTTGATGACTCATTATTGGGATGTTAAAAGTCCCGGAAACGTTAGGGTCCGGGTAATATACTAATATAGAAATATTCACACTGTTTTACCCTTTTCCTTAAATATTAGAAGCAAATAAATTAAACAAATGCAAGTTAAACTTGCGTAAAATTGCTCCGTACATTTTTTTTTAAATGCTTGTGGTGATTTTGATACAAAACTTTGTATTATTGTGAAAAGACTAAATAACTAACCCCTAATAAACTTTGAGTAACGGTGGCAAAGCTGTACAATGTTTTGTCCTTATCTGTCACTGCGACATTTGAATTTGACAGATAAGGACAAAACATTGTATCCCTATACCACCGTTACTCAACGTTTAGTAGCAAGACTAGCAAGGGGTTTAGAATGAATATAAATATTAAACAAGGTTTATTTATTATTTTATCATGAGATAAATCCAATTACTTAATAAAAAAAAACTCAATTGTGTCCATCAAAATTTAGGCAACCAACCAATACCAATACCAATTTACCAATTTACCAATTTAACCAATACCACCAAACCAACCAACCAATCCAAACCAATTTTATCCAGGTTAGATGCTGTCTGTTCCATCACGGCATTCACGGCTGTTCCTGCTCTCGACGCTAGTAGGTTTTGCCCATCTGGTCCAGCGATGGTAAAACGCTGTCAGAGATTTGGTTCCTTTCATCACGATCCACCTGATTTTTAAACAATCCTGAATACCTGAAGTATTAGCCTTTATCCTGGTCACAATGTTGATATCTTTAATTTTACTGCTATAACTCTGACAGATGTCAAATGAATATGCTCAATATGTTTTATTACCTTATTAAAATCTATGTTTTGAGCGGTCGAAACTGTACACGTTATCGGTGATCTTTTGTTTCTTTTTTTATAATTCTAATAACACTAGTCCTTCTAGCTTCCTATTTAATTAAATTATATGGTGTGTGATTTTTCTGTGACATCCATTTCTCAACCATTGGACCACTCTTAATTTGAAGAGTGGTTCACTCTTAATTTTCTCGATTATTTAACGTTCCGGTCACTTAATCACTGAAAACAAGCAAAATAGTACCCACAGTGACTTGACTGTCAATATGACAGTTGGTTTAAATTACTTTTGAATGCTTAATATGTCTTCTTATTTCCTTCTGGGACACTCTTTATTTAGACATAGCCCCACAATCCCTGCTTTGAGTAGTAGTTTATAAAAAAGTAGATGTGTGCACATTTAGTTGTGGTGGGACCACGCGCAGGGTCGGGGCGGATCGCTACTGCCGTAAGCTACCGCCAAGACGCAGTGGTCTTATTGTTGTGTTCCGGTGTAAGGAATAAGACACGTGGTGAAATTACGAGCATAGGGCATTCGATCTTAATTGGCAACGCATTTGTCAGCAACGCATCTGTCTTGAGAATGCAAGTGTTTTTTTAATTTGTCCAAGGTCCCACTTACCATCAGGTGATATTCTACATTGTCGTAATCCGTAGGTATTGATATTGTATTGCCAGCTCTGAATAACTTGACAGTAGAGAAAACAGAGTCATAAACAAAACGATAGCAATAGGTGTAAGAACAAGGCCTGTGCGCTCGTTTGCGTTAAATACTTATGCAAACAAAACGTTTTCTTAGTTTGCTATACGCATTACTACTCGTACAATTTTAAAATGCGTGGTAGAGCGATGCAGTATAGACCTATGCTCGTATCGAAGGTTTTCAAGAAAATAAAGATGTAACATGGCTCTTTTTTTAGTCTGATCTGATAATGACGTAACATTAATAGCGCCTCGCTGCAATTTGTGATGCACGTAACATCTTACGGTCGCTACCTCTGAGGTCACTGCCAAGGCGCGTGTGCCAACGTTGGCGGCCACGACGACTCTCGACTTACAATGAAAGGTTGGCTGCCAACGTTTGAACCAAAACTGGCAAAGACTAAAGTCAATAAACTTTTACACAGTTTGTAATACAGACCAGTTTTTTGTGTGATGGCTGTAATTTCTGTTTATTTTTATAACTAACTTTTTTCCAATTTCTCGTAACGGGGTGCACCTTTTCGAATATGCTGGCTACCAATTAGTCTTAAGCTCAATAGTTTTTCCTTTCCTGTGTCCAACAGCGAGGTATGGATCACCCATTTTCATCGGTAGCTCGACAAACGTTACTACACTACTCCCAACGGGGCGGTTTCGTACTTTCGTATAACGGATTTTTCAGAATCCAAATAAGCTGCACCTACTTACCTGAATGACTTTTACATCATTAAACTCTCGGTCAATTTATAATCTTTCTTGAATCAGAAGCGAACTACTTTTACTTTGTTAAAAGAGTCGCCAGGGCGCTCGCGTCCCAAACAAATGTACCTATTTCATTTTCGAATACATTGTAGATGAAAGCAGCGATTTAAAGAGAAGGATCAAATATACAGGGTGCCCTGTATTTAAAGGTCCAAATTCAACCTGTGTATAGACGAGCCTTTGTTTATCTTAACAACTCAACATAGGTCCGGTAAAAGTACCTATTACAGTTTTTGAGATATTCGTAACTTACTAAAATTTTTGAATTTGGCATCGTGTTTCAGTTTTCTTAAAGTCCTTTTCCTAATTTAGTATTTATGAATTACTATAGCTAATAAATTGCGCTATAAGATATGTGCATTCTGTGACTTGACAAAAAACGTGTTGAAACTTTAAAACCCTGTAGTAAAAAATAATAATTGTAACATTAATAACTGCTACATTTACTTATTGAAACATTAAATACAGAAAAATAAATTCAAATGTAGAGAAATTTTAAGTAAATTTGTAAGTTCCTTTGTTAAACAAATGGTAATTGAAATTTTCTACATAATTTACCTAAGACGGCCCGGAGCGACTGCCGTGTTGTAAATATAAAATGAATAAAATGATAGCATTTACTGTTTACCTACTCCCTGGGCCACGCCCTCAGATGGCACCTAACGGTACCGCTGAGGGCTCTACGGCGAACTGCCTACTTTTTGCACGTTTTTAATTTGTTTCGGTAGGTGTGTTTTTTGCATGCACAGTCATCTTCTTTCAATACCAATGTACCGAGGTGTAACTAGATGAGTCCACATTACGTACAGCCGCCGTGATCCTGTAACAACCCTTTGATTTCATCATCATAGGTAGCTCAGTTAGTAAATTCATATTAATATTAACTCAGCATTAAATCTAAAACTTTTTAACTAACAAATAAAAACTAGAATCTTTTAAGCAAGTGGGCACGAGATTGGTATACAATATGTTTTCACCCTTTTTTCACCACACTTCTTCAGAGTTTATCCAATTTTTTTATAAAGTCTAAGATTGCAACTTTGTAATTAATTGTAGAGAAAACTTCAAAATGTTGTTGAATATTGTGTGAACATCTTCTCTTCGGACTCTTAATAACGCCGGGGCTCAGAACCCGCCCGTATTAATAAACTAATCTCAACTCTAATGCTCGTCTCGAGATGTGTCAAAAATGACAGTGTTCTATGGTTTGACGTTTACTTTGACGTATCATGTGACGCGCATCTCAGCCAAGATGCCTTTTAGTATCGGATACCCGTGAGGGTGTGTAGCACGTGTACCAGGAGCTCTAGATTAGATAGTGCAACGTCTCCTCTACATACAGGTTCATTTCTGACAACCTGTAAGATTTTGTATGGCAGAAATTAGTTTTGGATTATGAAAGACAAAGTTACTAACTCGCTATTTTCTTCTGTTTTTTTTTGTTGGTATGAATCAAAATGTACCGCTAATATTAGATATCAACATGTATTGAGCCAAGCCCGTAAGAAAATTAAACGAAGTTACGGTTGCACCGATGAGCGGATTGACGCATTTCATATTGCTTCGATATCGTAATATAATCATATTGTTGACGTACTTAGTGACAGCTCTTATTCACTTATCATGGCCTCTAATCTTCCTGGTAAAACCAAATTGCTTTTACCGCTGCAAATAAAGAGGTAAATAAGAGCTATCTAACGTTGACAATACGATAATATGTCAAGAGCAATATGGCTTTACCGAGTAGAATAGAGCCACAGGACATGATATGGTATGATACGATAACGACATGAAACTTAACGTGCTAAATTTGGAATAGCGCCCAAATTCCTCCTTACGACTTATTGATCTAAATTTTCTGTTAAAATTTATATTCGTTACACCTACCTACTTAGCTTAAACGTTACAAACATTAGCTTAAATAGTCAGCCCTAATTTTGATTTTCGTCGTCACTACGTCGTTATTTCGTCAGCTAGTGCAAGAAGATATACATAAAGTCATCTATACCAACAAATGATTCATTAGCAGCATGATTTAGCCGATTAATCTTCTCGATTTCAATTGATATAATCTTTTATTATTGACTCGTATGAAATGCGTCATCTATTTCTGTTAAATATGGGTTATGGATTATCCATATTTATCGAGGATAACGTGATTTAGTCTTTATTCTTGTTTTTAGGGTTCCGTAGCCGAATGGCAAAAAACGGAACCCTTATGGATTCGTCATGTCTGTCCGTCCGTCCGTCCGTCCGTCTGTCCGTCCGTATGTCACAGCCACTTTTTTCCGTAACTATAAGAGCTATACTGTGGAAACTTTGTAAGTAGATGTATTCGGTGAACCGCTTTAAGATTTTCATACAAAAATAGAAAAAAAGCAATAAATTTTTGGGGTTCCCCATACTTAGAACTGAAACTCAATTTTTTTTTTTATCTAACCCATTCGTGTGGGGTATCTATGGATATCTAGCTCTTCAAAAATGATATTGAGGTTTCTAACATAATTTTTTTCTAATCTGAATAATTTGCGCGAGAGACGCTTCCAAAGTGGAAAAATGTGTGTCGCCCCCCCCCCCGTAACTTCTAAAATAAGCGAATGATAAATGTAAAAATAATATATGATGTACATTACCATGCAAACTTCCACCGAAAATTGGTTTGAACGAGATCTAATAATTAGTTATTTTTTAATACGTTATAAATCGTAAACCGCATTTTACCTTTCATTCAATCCACTCCAATATAATAAAGAATAAAGAAATACATTTATTTAGATGTATAGTGGTACGGAACCCTACATGCGCGAGTCCGACTCGCACTTGGCCGCTTTTTTATTATGTTATGTCAAACTGTTGATTTATGTGAAACAGGTATAAATTTACTGGGTAAGTATGCTCAAGAGAAATGAGAACAGGTCACTGTTCATACTTATCTGTAGGTACAGTCCAAGGCATTCATATATGGTCATCGCGCCAGAAATATGTAGGTATACATACACCTTATCAGTGGCATAGGGGCGTAGGAACGTATATAATTATATTTATGACTTTGACTTTGACGTTTACTGTATTTAAATTCACGTTAACGTATGTTGTTATTTAACAGTATATTTGTTAGTAGATATTAAAAAAAAAACTGTATGTATGTTCCCGTATTTAAACTGTTATACAGGGTGTCCCAGAAACCAACGTCAACCCGCCTAGGGCTGATAGAGCAGCTCATAAGCTATCGATTTAACCCCCATGTATGTTCAGCAGTTGTTATTAGTTTCCGAGATATTAATCATTTTCATCGGATTTTTTGTCATTTTTCCTTATGTCCGTGATACGAGAAACCCCTAAATACATGTATTTATACACTTTTTTTTCAGTGTTTTCTTGCATGATTAGAATCACTGTGAAATAAGGAAGTTTTTAAAGCTACATGCCATTTTATTTTTCATTACAACTTTTTGAGTAAACAGACAAAGTTTATTTTTCCATACTTGGTGAAAAACAAACGCGGGGTTCCCTTAGTATGGAGAAAGTAACTCTGTGCGATTACTCAAAAAGTTGTAATGAAAAAAAAAATGGCATGTAGCTTTAAAAACTTCCTTATTTCACAGTGATTTTAATCATGCAAGAAAACACTGAAAAAAAAGTGTATAAATACATGAATTTAGGGGTTTCTCGTATCACGGACATAAGGAAAAATGACAAAAAATCCGATGAAAATGATTAATATCTCGGAAACTAATAACAATTGCTGAACATACATGGGGGTGATTCAGATGCCCCTTGAGGTGCTCTACCTCTGGACTTCCGCTTGACACTACTTCCTGGGACACCCTGTATATGTATTATTTTTTTCCTTAATACTTTCGTTCGTACAACATTGCACCGCCTACAACAATATTCTGATTTGCTCAAAGGTCAACTGGTGTAGAATGCCATTAGGCATTAAGTTCAACTTTTATACTTACAAAAAATTGTATTATTTTGAAAAATAATAATAAAGGACCAAATGTATGTTTATACTTCATTATTTATTCAGAAGTTTCATAAAGACACAACGAGTAGAAGTACAAAAACGTGATAATGATCGTAAATTAGCCCCGAATTTATTCGTATTTCATAGATTACCACAGTTTAACCTTCTGTCTTCTAAGTTGCTATTTTATGTTTGGTTAGACCTTGCTATGACGAGCCAAATCCTAGTTCCAAAATGACGATGAAACACCAAGAAGTCGTGATGATGCCATTAGGTTGCTTTCCTTGTACATTGTTTAGCAAGTGTCTGCAGATTACGGACTGGGATTTGACAGCGTGAGCAAGCGCTTTTTGATATGTTATCTTTACAATACGTACATTTAAACTGCTCGATCATCGTCGAATTGATCATCATGGGTGTATTTTCCTTCTACGAATAATTTAAGCTACCTATAAATAAAATCATAACGTACACTTTGAAAAATCAAATACCGGGCAAGAGCATGTCCGACCATGACACAAAAACTATTTCAAAAAAAAGTATGAACTAATTCGCTGTTTCAAGGCTTCATTCTCCAGATTTGTGTTCTCAGTCTAAAAACGCGTCCCTTTTTTCCCACTTGTTCTTTGAAAAATGTAGTAAGATATCGACCATTCAAACTTCAATGTTTATCAGACACTTCATTATATTTAGGGGTTAATTAACTAGAAAGGGTTTATTCTTGTGTGACGCGTTAGTTAAAAAAGGACGCGTTAAGAAGATGAATTTTGAAAAAGATTAGCAGTTTAAGTCTTAATATTTTACAAACGGATCCCTTAATCGATAAATGTTTATCACAAACCGCAAAACTAAAGCAAGCATAAACATTTTTTTTACATTTTATTTTACCACTTTGTCGGCGTGACTAATATGTGGCTTACCTTTGTAAGGGCGAAGTATGTTTGGCAAAATGTATCGTTTCCTAACCGTTTCGTTTGCCAACCCGCTTTTGTTTCTGTAACCGTAAATATTTTAGGATTTTTATAAAACTAACCTTACCTAACTCTGCAAGATGGTACTGAAATAACTCCTGAAATATTTACAGTTACAGAAAACAAAATGGGTTGGCAAATGAAAAAAAAAAATTACCTGCCTCTGTGTATAAGGATAAAAGGAAAACATTGATCATCCTAATCGCACGTTAAATGCTACAGTGACACTATGTTAAAAAAAAGGAAATCATACTAAAGTTAATTCCTTTGCCGCAACAATGTCACTATTAAAATGAATTTCGTAATTTTGTGTCACTCTTAGTGCATCGACTCGACACTAATCGTTTCGTTATATGTAAAGACTTACTTTAACTGATGACTACGTCCACGTAGGATTTAATTAATGCTATTCATTCCTTCGGGAACTGAACCATTTTCCAGTAATAAATAATATAAACTATATCCCTATCTGTAATTTTGAGTCGATTGGTAGAGCCGTTGAGCCGTGACGGAAAAACAGACCAACACACTTTTGTATTTACACAGTGCCTAGAAGGGTTTTTTTGGTTATACTTGCTGTATACTTATGCAGGGCTACAATCTGTACGTTTAAAATCAGTGGTGCAGAAAATTCTCGTCGTAGTGCATAATTAAGTGATTCCATGATGATTTATAAACACGTAAAGCAGGACGCGGAATTCCTTGATTACTATGCAAATCTTTAATAAAGTCGAAATGAGTGAACTTCAACGTTTTTATCTTTGTTTTGATATTTTAAGAATCTAAGTAAGTATCTCAGGATGTCGCTGATAGTATCTTTAGCTACTGTAAAGGTACCTATATTCGACTTTATCTAAGCAATATTTTAGCAGTTGGTATCTATATCGCTATATTTTGTTTCCTTCCGTTCCCTTTCTTGCCAACAGAACATTACGACAAAATATTTATTATTTTAAAGGTGCTTTAGAAAATATACTTTTACAGAACTTTCGAGAGGAGCGACATGATCATGTTATGATGAAGCTATTTAATAAAGAGAAATCATTCAAATCCTTCAAGACAAGAGTACCTAAATAGGAAGGCATTTTCTGGGTAAGCGTGTGCCAACTTCGTTCTCGTCGTCACTTAACATCAGGTGAGACTGAGGTCAAACACCATCCCATTATTGTGAAAAAAAAACTATCGGGAGAAAGTTCTGTTTAGTAGGCTAGAGCTTGAACATTTTCAGAAAGAAGTTGATCGTTCGGCAACTGTCCATTTTTAGTGATAAAAGGTATCATACATATAACATTCTCGAAAACATTTGAGAGCATTGAGAATATTCTCTTATTCTTAGAAGGTATTACGAACTTATTCGAGAATTTAACAAAAACACAAATCACAATTTAAGAAGTTTCTCGTCGGTACACTATCGGAATAGTAGGTATGATATTGATATTGAAATATTGCCCTTGACCAAATGCTACTTCTATCATACGGGTAAAACTGAGCCAGCACCGCATATGTATAAATTATCGGTACCTACACGTGTACTTGCAGTACTTCGATACACTGTAAATATATCGATTAGAAATCGCTGCATCTCGAATTGCCCGCACTGCAGTTCACACGACTAGCATGATGTTCTAATCTCAGTGGAAAGACTGACTTAGCCCGGGATTTTATTTCACTTTATTTAAGCCGAAATAGCTTCTGTATATTTGACAGCTATTATAAAGTCACACCACGTTTTAGCGGTGGTGGGAGTCGGGACGTTGTGCAGGGTTTGTCTGGATCACGACCACAATCTCCTTTAAACTACCGCCAAAGCAGTGTTCGCGGTGTTGTGTTCCGGTGTGCAGATAAGACAACTGGTAAAAATACTAGCACATTCCACTTTAGTCCTCAGGGTTAGCAATGCATTTAGGATTGCAGTCTCGTGATTGCAGTCTTGCAAATGCAAGTCTATGGGTCTGAGATTACACACCATCAGCCCCCTATTTCACCATCTTGACAACGACACGTGACAGGTGACGATTCGTTATACATCGCAAAGTTAACACGCTCATACGTCACTGGGTATCACATAAGCTGCACCATGTACACTGAAATGTCACCTGTCACATGTCATGGTCAAAATGGTGAAAAAGAGGGCAGGTGGCCATGGAAAAAATGTTTAACCAAACTACTTTGGCCATTTAAGTAATACATTAACGATAATTTGGTAAGGCTTTGCTAAAGTAAGATTTACTATACAAAACAAATCTTTAAACATCAGTTCAAAAGTTTCAGTTTTGTCAAGATCGTAGCAAGTGGAAAGAAGTGGTCTCTGCCTACCCCTCTGGGAAACAGGCGTGATTTAATGTATGTATGTATGTAAACATCAGTTTAGTTAAAAATCCACTCGACTTAGTTTGGTTTGGTAGGTATGGTTAGATTGCATTAGTTATCCTTTCATGTGTTCACTTTTTAAACTCCAAACCAAGTTGACGAAAATTTGGTGTGTATAATTTTAAACCTTAGTTTATTATATTAGTAACGTATAACTAACCATAAATTGGCCGAGATTTCTTTGACTGGTTGTCAAAATTGAAAATACATATGGAAAAAAACGCAAGCATTTCTAATGTGACCACCAACGCACACCGTTCTTTAGTACAATCAACCAAACACATTCGTATACCGGCTTAGAACCCTGGAACAATGTGGTGACGTATCATTATGCTAGTTTTACATCGTGGACTGTTATCGCAACCATCGACGTAATATATTGTCCCCTGATTATTAACGTATGACAATAGGTAATACCCATCATGCTGGCCTGCTTTTGTACAAGAGCGGGTTCGCACTTGACCCTAATTTCGCCGGTGGAAAGTAGCCATGCGGGGAAGTTCAGTGACGTAGATGGTTTAAATGCACTTGCCGGCATGAGTAATTATTGAGGATAGACAGAGGTGAATCCTCAGGTGGTTTTACATTAGGTAATTAAGCAACATCATAGGGGTATAGGTGAACAACTTAAGTAAATGACCTCTTGCATATAGTTGTAACCCATCTGTATAGACCGTTCGACATTCTATATTTGAAATTTGAAATTCAATACTAGTTTTGTACACCACTACATGCACCTATAGGACCTTTTACTTTTGATTGCTACCATTGTCTCACTCGTTTACTGCTGTCAAGTAGACAGAGTTGTTTCCCGCTGTTGGACTAACGACTAGTGAATAGCCATTTTATAGTATGTTTCATGGTTGGTAATGCAATTTAAATGGGTTGCAGTCTTAAGATTGCCAAGGGAGCCATGTTTCATGCAACCATGAATGATACCATACCAAAACAATTGTCGCATTCAAGTAATAGACATACTAACACGTTTAAAGGGCCACTTTACGTTTTAAAGTTCACTTTAGCTGCGTGATAAAATAAATCACGATGTATGGAACTGTCAGTTTTTAATCTAGATTTATCTTGTGTAAGCAGCCTTAAATCAACTTACCGCTATAGAATAAATATTGTTATGCGGAACCATCTGTACAGTCAACCAATTTGATTTCTAGGCCACTTTGGACTATGTTAAAGTGACGTTGTCGACCAAAACGTAAGAGACTCCCTATGATTTGGTTTACAACGTCACGTTGACAAAGTCCATAGTGGCCTAGAAATCAAATTGGTTGACTGTACGTATACGAGCCCTACTTATATGTACGTGCTTGGTGTTAATTTCCTAAGTTCGAGTATAAAACAAACTTAGATTAGTGTTTGTCTCGTTTCACAACGAGTTTCTTTCATCTGGCGTAAGTAACTACTGTTATTCGCACCATGCGACAGTGACACTTAATTAGGAGAAAATAATAGTGACATTATTGCGGTTAAAAATAATTAACTTTTGTATGAATTTCTTTTTTGCATTATTGTTGCATTAAAGTCAAATATTTTTTCTCAAAATCCCTTGTAATCTTGCCACTACACCAGGGTATTTGACCTGATTTGGTATTGTTGTTAAAAACAATACGATAACACGTCAAAATCAATATTGTTTTACCGCGTTGAATAGAAGCCCTGTGAGGCTAGACAAGTTGCTTAACGATAACGTAAACGATCTTCGAATACTGTCAAAATGAGTAGATTTCACGTAGGCGCTCGGCGCGAGCGTCTGACAGCTTACGTCAATCCTATACATTTTTGATAACGATAACGAACGCCGAATGAATCTTGTCTAGGGCCTCTGGGCCGTTTTTATCGTAATGTTTTTAAAACTCGGCCGTGCGTGCGTTGTTGTAGTGGTGCCTGCAAGAAGATTTCGAGCAAAAACCTTTGAAGTAAGTATAAGTAATAGGTGTGCAGTCACCCAAACAAAATGTTGAGCATACTTAGAACCTTGTCATTCTGATCATGTTTGTTATTTGATGTTCAGGAGGCCTAATATGGCTGCGTTTATCGCGTGACATAATGTGCAATGGATAAGTCATCCATGACTCTTTGACACGTATGTAGGTGTAGGTACAGTCACCGGCATAAATAAGTTATCATTTATGAACCTAGTCACTTTAACGTCGTGTTTGAAATGTCATACAAAATTGTCAAACGATTAAAAGCGACAAGGTATAGAAATCATCACTTATTTATGACGGTGACTGTACAGATGTAGTGAGTAATCCTTTCCCATCGGTTTTTGTCGGATTAGTTCGTATTTATCTAGCTTTCTCAATTAGCTTCAGTACCCATCAATGAGCCAACTGAGAAAGCAAGATAAATACCTTCGATGTTACCCGACTAAAAACGATGGGAAACGATTATTCACTACATCTGTACGAACGAGGATGTCTTTCAGTGACTAGATTGTACCTAAGGTTTCAACTGTTACGAACTGATGGTAGTCATATGAAGTATTTTGTATAGTCACGGTAAGAAAGGGTTCGTCACTTTTCGACTCTGTTTCAACGCTTTTAAGGTCCAAAAGTGACTAACCTTTTCTTACCGTGACTATACCTACACGAAATACATTTTGTTATCTATGGTTAAGTACATACATACTCGTACATACATAAACTCACGCCTTTATTCCCAGAGTGGGGTAGGCAGAGCTACAGAATTTCCAACAACTATAAAAACTTTTTGATAATTCTGTAACCACATTTTGCACACTTAGGCGAGGATGTTAACAGTGTATTAGTGACAGGTTGCAAGCCCATCGCCTAACAGTACTACACGCCTTTATTACCTTAGTCGGCTTTTACGACATCCACGGAGAGACTTGGAGTGGCACTATTCTAATCCGGCAACCACACGGGGGTAAAAATTATAAATTTTTGCATATATTATGAAAAACTAAGTACATCTGAAAGTTTTCCTTTCCAAGAAAATATTTCTTAGAACGAAAACGTGAGAAACGTTATCACCCGGAGCTAAATGTGTATGTTTTTTTTTGTTAGCTACGGTATTTAAGCGGCGCTATACAATCGTCTTAAAAGTTTGTGCTCGATGTACAAACAAACAGCTACATGCTGCTGGTTAAGTATTTTGCGTTCTTCAAAATAGTAGGCGTTATCAGCAATAAATATGTATATCTCTATATGTCTATATATCAAGTATGGTTATCGTTGTCTAGTACCCACAGTACAAGCCTAGTGCTTAGTGGGTGTAGGATAAATAATTTGTGTGAGCTTGGACTTTGATTCCGTGGTTGAGTACAATGGACTTAATTGACAGTTGGCTGGGGGCTGGGTATGATCTACATCTCCGTATTACGAGTATGTTGTGTATAACACCGAACGTTAACTCCACGGAGACTTACATTCAGCTATCGCAAACTGGGGACAATTAATTACTGTCCACTGACTGTTAAGGACATCCTACCTCTTTCATTACCTCTGTATCCTGACCTAATATCTCCTTCAGTTAAGGCCGGCCTTACACTCGTAAGTTTTACTTACGTAAGTAGGGACACGGCTATCTGTTAGAATGAGAAAAAATTTTTTCTATCGCTGCGTCCCTACTTACGTAAGTAAACTTACCAAGTATAAGGCCGGCCTAAGACTGCACCGAGGAAACGTCGGGCGTCCAGTGGCGCCCCCATTACTTTTATTGTGTTTCCTTCTTAAGTAAAGAATTTCCTTGCAGTTAGACGATACGTTTTTGTATCGCAAATAAAAATACAATTTATGGGATACGTGACACACTTTAATAACATTTACCCGTTGACTATAGTCAGCTGAACGGTAAAAGGCGGCCACTTTTTTCCGTTAAGTTGATAACTCGAAGGTTAATTGTTATTAAACTATGTACTAAAAGTTGTGTTTTCATTTGTAGTACAAAACCTACCGACTAATTTCAATAAAATACTTTAATTTAATAAAAAAACAATAATAGTAAGGAGGGCGCCACTGTACTTCCGGCGTACCTACGCTCGGCGTAGTCTTAACTAAGTACTGGTATACTAAAAAAGAAGTAAGTAAAACTAAAACGACTAGGGTTCATTTAATCTGATATTTTTTTAATTTATGGTTAAGTTAATAAATAAACTAGCGACCCGCCCTCGCTTTGCTTCGGTTTATGTGAATCTTCTGTAACACCCGTATATAATCCAAAATTTATAATACAAAATAATATTTATTTTCTTGATCTTGAATCACATTACAGAAAGATAAGTGTGATAAAAGTGTGATCCTTAGTTTTGCGGGCCACTGTACTAGCGCCTAAAGCTTGACTTTCATGGGTAGCGGCCAATGCGTGAGTCGCGCGCGGCTGACGCTCAGCATCAGCCGCGCGCGACTCACGCGCGCGGCTGATACGGAGGTTCAACTTTCGTGGGTCGCGGCCCGCGGCCTATGCGACAGTCGCGTGCGGCCGCTGGCACGCCATATTTATGTTAGTGTCCGTCCAGTGCAGTTGTGTGATCTGTGATCTCTGATGGCTTCTAAAAAAGATATTTTGCTAGCAATACTAGAAGAAGAAGAGGATGACGATTTGCTATTGCTATATTATTACAAGCAAAGGAATTCAATTGATCCAATTTTCAGAAATAGAGGTGATGAAGTATTTTATCGTATTTTAATAGAAACCAAATTAATAAGAATTTCTTCTTCTTGTATAGAAAACGGTACAATAGTCGCCATTTTTTACCGCACATCACGCGTCAGTAGAAGACCAACCAAACACAGCAGCGCGCGGCTCGCGACTGTCGCTACTGACGCGAGCCGCGCGCGGCTCGAGCCGCTGGCCTCGAAAGTGGCGCCATTATGTTTCATAATTATTATTACTGACGCGCAGACCGGGCGACTGTCGCTAGCGTGAGCCGCGCGCGTCTGTCGCATCGGCCGCTACCCATGAAAGTCAAGCTTAAACCTACGTCATTTTATTACACGAGCGACTAAGAATATTGTATATTTTGTTATCATATGCGATATCAAAGGTCAAAGGTAGAGAACACGTTGAATACGGGTGTCCCTCGGAATACCTAACAACGTTTGTCCTAACACATCGTTTGTCCGAATTTTCATATGCCCTAAACTGGTTTTCAGATGGGTCAGGCAACTTTTTAAGTTTTCCAATTATATCTGCGGTTCGATTAGGTTAGGGTTGTATTATAAGATTATAAAAACACTAAAAAGTTTTAAAATTTAAGCAGAAATGGCTTTATGATAAACTAAAATTCGGACAAACGATGCATTAGTACAAATGACGATTAGGGATTCCATAGGGAACCCTTGTATAATACACTACTTCCTAGTAGTAATTGATCACGTGTAGTTTAGGTACTCCAGCAAATATTATGTCATCAGCATTTCAGCCCGTAGTCGTCCACTGCTGCATACAGGCCTCCCCATTTGGTTTCTAACTAGAACTATGTAATGCGGCTTGCATCCACCGAGTTGCCTGCCAGAAATATTTTGTAATTTAACCGGATATAACAAAATAATGATTATAGAATTGTTATTACCATAGCAACGCTCATTATAGAATTGTTTTCACGCTTCAGTTACACTATAGATGGTGTTCTGATTACCATTAACGATATCAATATACTACCTTAAATACTTATGATCCCAGACTCCCAGTTGGTCGAAATAAATGTTTTGAATTTGAATTTGAATATTATCGGTTTATAGTACGCGAGTAGAAAAAGATTTATAAACCATGGATAGATACCTTATCAAACTAATGCTGTGGTGATAGGTTACGGTAACACCACAAGCAGTGTTTCTAAAACAACGAGCGTGATGTAAATCTGTAATTGATCCACATTCCGACTAAATTGCTAATTAGGTAGAAGCTCATTACGCTGCCAGCGATTAAAATGTTTCCTAAATGCCAGCAGCGTGGCGTTCATGTAACCCAGTTCAACGAAGTCAACTTTACCTGTTTTATTTCTTTTAATTTTGGTTGCAGCTTACTTTCAAAGTACTACGGCATCTTATTGTCTTAGAAGTAGGTACAAGCTTGTATGATTTGTACAGTCGTTATCTTATGCAGACAATATGTTAAAACAAACTAAACTTGATAAGCATTTTAGAGTATGTTCAGATGTTTTTGAGCATTTGAGCCTCTAGAATTTACTGTGTGCTCGTGTATATTTTATATGCAATTTATTACTGGGTGCACCGAATCATTTGAGGGAGATCTGTCAGTAAGGCAATCAAAAGTCAAAGGTAACATTTTTAATTTTTTTTATTCTTACTTTTGCAAGTTCGCTCTACAAGAGTTGCAGTTTGCAGTACACAGTTCGCTTTATACAGTACAACATTTTTTTTACATTTTCTCTATTTTGTATAAAAAATAGTCAGGGGTTTGAGATTTGAGGCTAAGGTCGGAGGTAGGGTTTAGTGCCAGCCGTGGCCCTCGTGGCCCCAGGGTTCTTCGGGGGCGGAGGCGGCGGCGTGGGCGGCGTGGGCGTACTGGGAGAGGTGGGCGGCGCGCGCGTGCTGCACCTCGGGGGTGTCCACGACGTACTGGCCGTCATGGGTGAGCTGGATGTGGGCCTGGGGCCCGGCCCACTTGCCGTAGCCGCCTGCGTAGCCTCCCGCGTGCGCGAGCTGAGCTCCGTGGTAGGCGAGTGGCGCGATGGGCCCGTGCCCGATGGGGCCGTGCGCGTAGGCGCCCTGTGCGGCGTGCGCGTGAGCAACAGCGTGTGCGGCTTTAAGATGCGCCACCTCGGGGGTGTCCACTACGCGCCCGTCGTGCGCCAGGGGAGCGGGGCCGTATTTGTAGAGACCTGCACAACAAAAAGCAGATAAATAATTGCTCGTTTAATTTACTAATCTGGTGGAGGCGCTGGGATCAGATACGGTCATGTCTAACAGTAAACGTGTTCAATGTTGAAATGGTAATGACACCCACTGGGATACTAAATTACTATAACTAGTGCGTTGATCTATCGTTGCTTTGTCATTAAGTACCTTTAGCCAAACCTTATGCTGTCAGTTAATAGAACGCCGTGACTATCAAGAATTACAATCAAAATCTAAACTAATAATAGTAGGGCATTGTGACTATTGTTGTTTATTTTATAGCTACTGTGTGCGGAGACCATAAAAAGGGTACAGTCACGATTCTCTGTAATGTAATAATGACTTAATAAGTCAAATTTGTTAACGAAATCAGTTAGTAGTGCATATCGTGCTACTCAGAGATGAAAAGATAAAAGATAGGCGTGTGATGAAATTGAATAAAATAACTTGTAATAAAGTTATGTCGCCTTACCCAATAAGGGTGTCATGAAAGCGATTCTTTGTTCAGGTAATTAAATACTTCGTGTTAAGAAAATTATGTAGGTATGGTTTTTCCTGTTACTTGCAACTATTTCAACATTAATAATAAATGTAAAAGAACGGCAGATTATTTAAAACCGTGGCATTAATTCATCAATAAACTCTAGGTAGAACAGATTTGTCTTATCATGGCTTAATGCACGGAAAGGAGAGGTAAAGTTGAAATCAGTTATTTTATATCTGTAAAAAAAAATGATAATCTTGTGATCAAACTGCATCATGGCACTCTTAATAAAATCCCATGTAAGAATCTGTTCTGATGATTCTTACCAGCAGCAGGAGCGCCGTAGTGCGCGCCGCCGTAGCCGGCGGGTCCGATGGGCGCCCACGCGCCGTGCGCGGAGGAGGCCTGCGCGTGCGCGGCCAGGTGCGCGGCCCGCGCGTGCGCCACCTCGGGCGTGTCCAGGACGTGCGCGCCGTCGGGGCTGAGCTGCACCGGCGCCGGCAGCCAGGACGCTTGCGCGAGGCACAGCGTGGCAGCGAGGACAATCTGAGAGCAACAATACACATGGTATAGTTACTGTTTGAGAAGCATCAAGGCCCATCATGGGCCAGCGTAGGGACAGAGTAATACGTAAGAGTGAAGTACAAGAATATGTTACTCGCTCTAAAATGTAGATGCGTCTCTATGCTCGCCCATGATGGGTCATCGATGACTTATTTTGTGTGGCGTCTATGAAGTAAAGTCGCTATTAAATATATTGTAACAGTTAGGTGGTAATATGAGGACATGCTAACGTCTTTAAGTATGGAGTCGAGTTTAGATTTTTGAGCATGAATATTGGAATTTGTCGGTGACAGTAGATGATGTCTTGTAAAGGTCACCACGACTCTGAGAGACAGGAGGTTAGTAAATTTGGGGCTGGTATTAATATTACAAGGGGATGGTTTGCAAAGTTATTATTTCATCAAATTGAAAATTGAAATCGATATAGTCAATCCATTTTGAAATGTGAAAGTATGTATGTTTGAAAAACTTAGTGAACCAAATAGATAATAATAAAATAAATGTACAAAATCAAACTTATCCTTTTAAGTCCTTTTATTAACTAACGTACTATAAAAATAGAAAGTAGGTACAAGAAAAACTTTGTAACAAGTGAAACTGCTTGCCAACAATGTCACGGCGCAAGTGAATGTAAGATTTATTAAAAAAAAAGATCTTGTCGAGTTATCTATTATCTTCAATAATTAATAAAATGATCATCACCGGGACAGATGACACGTTGATACTAATCAGGGAATGTGTGGAGAGGAGAGCGCATTCCTTGCCGCAGCCGCCGCGGTAAGAGTTGCTCAACCGTTTACAAAAGATCATGAGATTTGGACAATATACATAAAAGCCATTTAATACATGCGATCATGCCGCGTTGCACCATCGACTGTTTTACACTGTGTCAGTGTTACAGCGCGTGCGAAATAGACAACATATGAATGAGGTAATTATATTTGAGACCGTAACAAGATTTCGACAAACTGTTTTGAACTGTCGTTGGGTTATTGTGCCAATGTCACATTTTCCATTATACCCGTACGTAGATTCTAAGTTTTAAACATGAATATGGAGGGCTATAGTGGAAGGGGAGGGGTTAAGAAACGATGGATGGAATGTGTGAATAGCGATATGAAAAACAAAAGGAGTGCATATTGAGATGACGGCTGATAGGGGAGATTGGAAGAAAAAGACGTGCTGTGCTAACCCCAAACGTTAGGGATTCGCACAGATTCTTGACAGAAAACTGTTTACTTCTCTAAATCGCCGTTAAGACACTGTCTGTGAACGTGGTGTAAGTATAATTTTTCCTGTTGCTTTAGAGTCTACTTGCAAAAGTAAATGCTGTTCTACTATCATGTTCAATTTCAAGCTGCACTAATATCCAGATCTTAATAGTTACTACAAATATAAAGGGTATTTTGCAAATCCTTAACGAGGCAGTTACGGCAAGAGGGCGTGGCCCGCCGGCACGCACCGAGATGACAGATAAAATAACTGCAATAGGAAAGCCTTAAATAAGTAAACTAGTTCCAGAACCACTTTCGAGTTATTTATAGAGCTAAAACTTACCTAGTTACAGCAATCGTTAATTACGAGATATTATATTATATATTTTCGTATGTACCTATTAGAAAATTAAACGGCATCGCAAAAGGTTTATCCTATTGTTTACATTTACCAGTCCTTCAATCAGTGTATGGCAGAAAACAATCAAACATTTCCTCTGATCTTCCGCATCCGTGTATTGTTGCGAAACAGCAGTTACAGACGAAGGCTTTATCTAATTAGAGGATTAAAATTCAATCGCGTGTCAAGAAAGCCGTTTACAAATGTAATGTTAATGCCCCTACTTGATCAGCAATGTAGTTTGGCTCTGCATCACATTACTTAATGTAATGCCATTCCGATTATTCGATATCTGAATAGTAGCTATAGGGATATTAGTTAAAGGAAACAATTGGTAATGTTGGTATAACTGGATTATAGTATAGTGGCTAACACTCTTCGCCGTGAGTTAACGCTTTTGTATAGGTAAATACAACGCCTTTTGTTCTGCAATCAATTTCAAATCAGATGTGATAACAGTCGCCCTGAGGCTGTGGTCCAAATATTTGACCACATTAAGGTTTAAATAGTACCCCGCCTTGAATTTCTAACAATTATTACGACACCTAGTTATCTCCATGCGGATGCTGTAATGTATACCTTAACACATTCGATGCCGTGCCCAAACTGCATGTACTCTGTAGTCTGGCAGTTACGGCCTATAAGTAGGGTACGGTGTGTGGTCAAGTTTATGTGCCATTTTGAATGAATGAGCGTTGCCATTTTCTAAACAATCGGCAGTTGTGCAATGATAGATAGCCACCGCCCTGCTCGAAAGGTTGCTCCAACTCTTAAATAGGGAATTGTCTGCAACCTTTAAAGTAATGGCGAGTGGTTAAGATTGTTACATTTTCTAGCACGTGTGGTTTCACGGAAAATTAATTATCTTTTTAATTGAATTCGTTGCGCTCATTTATGTTCGACTTTCGTGTTTCTACATTCTGAATCTGTTTATATGGATAGATTTTAGAGACTTAGTAACAAAGCTATTTAAATGTAAATACACCTAATTAAAAAAGTAAACCGTAGGTAGGACACGCGCAAGAGAAAGATAGAATCGATACAGGCTGTGGACCGCTTTTGCAAAGTAAAGCTCATGTTTTGCAAACCCGCGCAATTTGAAATGGTTTGTCGTTTACTTGAGTATTTACGAGGAAACCAGGATATCGGACAAGGCAGGTTGCACCGTGATTATGGGCGTGGGCCTCATATCGGCCGCTTTTGCATTCTGTTGCAACCTTTTGCAATAGATCGGAATTATCATTCGGCGAACTGGTGCACAACCGGCACTGCAACGGTTGCGCCACGGAGGACGGGGTGAGGAAGTGTTATGGTTTCGCGAAGGTCACTAAAGTGCTGGTTATTGAAAAATTTCAAATTACGCGCTTGATTGGTTGTTGTGTGCCGTTGCGCCGCGTTAGGCAAACGGTTTTTGCTGGCTTTCGATATTTACTAATAACCATAACATTGGAATTCCGAATCAAAGTCTACCTAGAAGTGTTTAGACAGAGACCAATGTTTTGTCATCAATTTAGGAGCAACTTAGGAATAGATTTGAGAAAGATTTGGTATTGACTGATGCGACATTACCGATGAATCAGCGATTATGTTTAATGAAACATCTTATATTGTTTCCCGCCCACGGCTGCGCGCAGAATGCAACACGCACAAGCCCGCCCAGCGCGCTAGACCTTGCGAGCCTGCTTCAGCGCTTAATTAGAGATGAATCAGATAACAACGTATGAGTTGCTATGTATAAGTACAAAAATAAATAGGTACCTATTATGTTTACGCCACAAAGTTAAAAATAATAAGGCATCTTGACAGATCTTTACTAGTGAAACACTTTTTTTAAGGGTTCGAGGGTTTCAACTGCCGCACTTTTGTGGACATATTTTTGAAGAATTGGGCCTATATTTTGAAGTCGTTTTTGGATATTTGAATCTGAAACGAAATCGAAATATGTAACCACTTCTACGAAAATGTGAACACATAAGTGATTCGGAACAAACGCCCAAATAATGACCCTTAAGCAAGGAAGCAAAACTAGATCTATCATTTAAAATACCCTCAGATAATCAACACGAATGAAGGAAAAAGAAAATAACTTGGTACTTACTTACTTATTTTTTTAACGGGCTTTTATAATATGTGGTATTAGTTATGTCAAGTTTCATTGTTTTTTATCGACCTTGACACACTAATGCAAGTAATTTCAATGTACAACGATGATTTATGCGACAAATTGTGGGCCGAATTAGGCGTCATGTGCGTGAATCTATTAATATTAAACACGACCTGCTGCATGCATAATTAACATGAAACTGCAATAGATTTCAATGTAATTTGGAAATTATTTTCGTTATGTGCGGGTCAGGAAGCGGAAATAAGCCAAGAAGAAGATTATTTTCTTCTATGCTGTAAATCCGGCTGTATTACATGATACTGTTACATGCTTTCTTGCAAAGGAGAAAGGGTGCAAATATGAGTGACTACGTTGGATTATCGATTTATCGACTTATCGATCGTTACATTGATTATTAAATAAGGAAGCGTTTCATGATTACATGACTAATCTGATGCTTGATCCTGAATTCGTGCTGATGTTGTGATTTTATAATAACTTCCCGAGCTTTTTTTACGTTATTTAGATTTTTGGTTTCTGTTTGTTTTTATAATAATAAGTAGATATTGAAAATTGTATTACTTTCTGTGCGTAAAGTTGAACTAAACTGTTCATAATTTAATTATGTTAAAAAAAATTAATCTTTTTTAGTTTATTTTTTACTAGAATTTTCGTGAAAGTAGATACATACATACATACATACATAAACTCACTCCTTTATTCCCAGAGTGGGGTAGGCAGAGCTACAGAATTACCAACAACTCTAAAAACTTGTTGAAAGTAGATACACTTCATTTTAAAGGATAGATTTTATTACTAACTTTGTGTACAACGAAATTGAACCACTGAGAAACTATATTTATGCTATAAATTTCATGTTTGTTCATGAAAAATTATTAAAATAAGTTTTGTTATATAAAAAAAATGGATTACTTTGTACAGGTAAAAAATAGACCCGTTTTCAAAATCCAAAAAATCGTTAACCTTACTTCAGGTACGGTACAATCAATAAATCACTCACCATAGACTGCATGATTAGTGTAGGTATTCTAGGTTTCAGAGATCTCAAACGAACTAGCGTAGGCGCTGCTGGGGACCAGTACTCGCCACGGAACTTTCGCCTAAGTGCGTGCGCGCTATGCTGACTCCGCGTTTGGAATGCGGATCGGTGCGAGCTCGCCCCCTTATATATGTCGCACCCCGCTGCCGAGCTGGTAATTGGAAACAATTAAGTCGCAAGTGTAATGCTTTAGTTTTCATTGTGAGATGGCCGGTGCCGCCGGAAACCTAGGGGTGGCTTGTGTAGCTGCGCGGACGTTGGGGTTCACTTGTAGTTTCGCTGCGGTCGTGCTTTGGTTAGTAGCTCCAGACAAGGCATTTTGCGAACGATATCGTCCATTAAATATATACAATTGACATAAGCTGCCCGACGTCGCGTCAAGCGCTAATGTTATTCCATACATTTTGTCAGTTTTCGAAGATCGTTTAGATCTACTGTTGTTTTTTGTCCTATTGCAATCCTATTGCTTACAAACCGAATCGATTTTTTGAAAAGTTAACTAAATCTATCATAACGGAAACAACAGTGGTAACGATAATGTGTCATACAGGCGTAGTACTTTTATTGTACTAAAAGATTGCCTTTGACATGTTATCGTATTCTTGTAAACGGACGTCATTATTGTCAGGTAAATAGAAGCTATCGTTATTTTGACGATACGATAAGACGTCAAAGGCAATATGGTTTTATTCAGTAAAATAGAAGCCTAGTAAGTTATCCATTTTCGATTAAATCTCAAATCGCTTGATTCTTACAGATATTTTGTCTCTCCGTGTATTATTATTTAATTAGGACTTAAGTACGAGTATGTGTCTCAGTAGCTGTTGTGTTGTGTGTATTCCAATTGGACCGTGCCGTACTTCTCAGGTGATAAGTATAGAGGCAACGGGGTGACGACATTTTACTGCTTTAGGCAAGCACTGTTTTGATATTGTCGTCTTTTACATACATATATTAAATCACGCCTGTTTCCCAGAGGGGTAGGCAGAGACCACTTCTTTCCACTTGCTACGATCTTGACAAATTTATTTCGCTTCTTCCACAATCATACATCGAGTCATGCACGCACGTCGGTTTCGGGTACTTAAGATTCGGCCCTTTTCGAGTATTTCACCGATTTGACTCGAAAAAGTACGCCTAGGGCGGCCCCTTCCGACCCGTCCACTCACTTTCGATCTGTATATCTCTTTCGTCTTTTAGTTTTGCGAAATTGGAAATGGACTGCATTCTTCATCATCGTTACGTTGCAAAAGTTTCAGTTTCATTTATGCGGATGAAACCCAGGGGTAGCATGACAAATATAGGTATATTTTTTAACCCATGGCTGACTTAATGTTGTACCTATTTATTCAAGAAACAAGTAGGGTTAAAAGTAGATACTTTCTTAATAATCACAAGTACACTTCGTTTTAATTTTATACGTTTTTTTTTTGCAATACACTAACGGGTTCTTATGAGTGTAAATGTGAAATAAATAAAGTTGAAAACAAGCATTTTAATAAATTGACTGCATGCTTTTAAGCATTTTCGTGTATCAATTTATGTTAAGACCCAAGTTGTATATATTTTTATAATTGTACTTTAAATGTTTTTAGCTTGATATATCATACGGTAGGATTGCTTTTCTACGTCAGACAGCATTTGTTGAAGTTGGGCGATTTATCCGTTCAGCTTACACGAGTGAACAAGGAACCATACAGACATACAAATACAAACGTAAATGTCTAAGTACAACCTTGTATCTTCTTAGGCAGTTTAGTAAAGAGGACTTGAACATATTCAGCTACCTACTAGTAGGTAACTGAATTAATTAACACAGTAGTGTTAAAATGTAGACAAATTAGTCAATCATTTTGATCAATTAATATCTATAAGTAAAATTAGTTTAAAAGACTAATTTTGACCTTGCTTTCACAGCTGATAAATCTTAAATGAGCTAGCTAATTCCCATTAAAACTTCCTCTATAATATTAACTACTTACTTTAGAAACGCTATGGAATCCGATCAATAGTCCCGGTGACGCGATCACATAAATAAACCGGCAGACAGACAGACGGAAAGAAAACAGACTCGTAAAACTTATAAATGACTCCCTTCTTTTGAATACAAATTAAATTCACCTTTAACTAAATAACAATGCAATAAAATCCTGGAAGTCAATTTTAACCTTCAAATTTTGTATAGTCACGTAATCCTGAGGACAGTACAATAATATAGTACCATCGAGCTAGGATTATGATGGAGACGGCAGGTGGCGAACTTTTCATCACTAATAGGTTTATTGGTAAGTTACGACCGCTCTATAAGTATGTAAAAGTAAATCATGCTTTAGTGACGATTTTTCATACAAAAAATTTGAAAAAGGAACGATACGAGTTAAATGTTTCTAAAATATCTCCGAGTAAGCGGTTAGTTATCTTATTAGTGACACGAGTTGGTACAATCGACAAAAATAAAGCGTAACATAAAAATGTTTTTTAATATCTTTAATCAGATTTTTATCTAAATTTTGTATAGAATTACGAGTAGAGATTTTACATATTTTCAACCTATCCCATTTTTTTACTTAAACTTTTAACGTTGCCTACAAATGACGTTGACTGTACAGGTTCGCATTCAAAACAAATTAATGATGTATGATAGCTTAACACTGCTGTCATCGCGTAAATATATTGTTCTGGCGGTCCGTTCGTGTTCGGCGGTGTGTTTTAAGCCTTATCAATGTTGAAAGATCCATAAAGTCGCGTGCGCCTGCGATCTCTCTTTGTGCTTACGCTTTATCAACTCGAGCAGGCTTTTTTTATATCATAGGGAAGGCAAATGATCACAAAAGCAACAAGGTGGTAAATGCGTCCTGAAACCTGAAATTAATTATTTCAAGAATGCAAGAACACTGCCAGTCCTGAGGACTAGGTACCTCCCTACCCAGAAGTATATCTCCACATCGAAACACCAATAGGGAATATTCATGTCTTTTTACAGTTTGAATAAAAGCTGAATCATGTAATAAACACGTGAGATTTTTTTAATAGCTATAACCCAATAAAGATTTGTTTCTACCTGTTTCTAGCAAAACATAATTTACGAGGAGTGCGTATGGCCGACCTGTTAGGTACAATGACGTCACAGTGCACTTTGGATCTCTCTGTCTAATTAGCAGTTACAATCTTTTACGGTATTTTCATATTTGGTTGAAAGATGCGATTTAAAAAAGTCAATGCATATTCCATATAACCCTAATACAATTTTTGCAGCGGGAGTAGTATTAAGATGGTGGCATTCCGGACAGACATTACCCAAGGTCCTACCACCCGCAACTCTTCAATTACTTTATATTTATTGGAATAGTCCTCGATTACTCTGCAGGTTATTGATTAAGTAATTATGTTCGGGTGATATGGCCGCGTAACTTGCATCCATCGGTCATAAAGTTTTGACTGGTTACAGATTATTTCGGAGTGTTCGGACTCATTTGAGATTATTTTAAGGAAGTTCACCGATGGCTCCATGGAGGTCGTGGGAATCAGAGGTATACTTTAAACTTTTTCAAGTGAGCTTATCCTCTTATAAATACAAAGCCATTGTGTAGTTAATCACAAATTAAGACAACGAGCTTGCAGTTAAAGCAGATAATAACCGCCTTCGAAGGTTAACATAGAGTTATCGACTCTATTTCTTTAAACAATAGACTACAAAATACAGTAATAGAATAATATTTTTTTTTGCATTTTCAACCGCCCTATTAAGATTGTATAGACACAATGACCATTGTGTTTAAAGGTAAGTGGAAGAGCTCAGTTCAAAAAGTTTAAACTAAGTATATAAGGGCTGACTTATTGACGTGTTCACATCTAAAGAGGCAACAAGTTAACAAGTTCAGCCCAGCCTTTCAATTTAGTTTCACACGGAGGCTTGAGTATCTAAAGATAGCATGGAGAAACATACGAACACACAGGCTCTAAGGCTCATCCTACCCAGTCAATCTATTAAAAGAGGAATTTTGGCCGAGGGGTATAATATTTGGACGATTTCGCGAAATGTTAAATTGGTATGTTGGTTATAAGTTATATATGTTGTCGTGTATCTTAGTAGCCTGAAATAAAGTTATTCTATTTTATGGACACTATTTTATAGGCATTGTAAATGCATTGCCTTCCAAAATAAAGTGTACCAATATGTGTCATCGTTAAAATTGTAGGCAGCTCAGACGTGACGATGAAGTGACGAGATACCAAAGTTAAGTTAAGTGCATCTATATGTATATGTATACATATATAGGTGTTTTAACCCCGCTTTTAAAGAGAGATTTACTAGTAGCCCTGCAACCGATTTTGATGGTCTCGTAAGAAGCCAACTAAAACATGAACTAGACCATAACTTTAACTTTCAGGATGTTTGTGTCAATAGTCTGTACCGATCGGTTACATAGCTACATAACGTTGTTTTATTCATGACTTGCAAGGACTCACGCAGCCCACGCGTTAAACAATTCTAGATGGAGATATGCCTATCACAAACTAGTCTATTTTGAATTAAGGCCTAGAGACGGGTGAAATTAAATTTAAAATGTTTTAGCGACTCTCTTACAAAACAGATAATTAAATTTTTGTTTTAAAACTAGATTTAAGACTAACAGTTTCATATAAGCATACAGCTTCGTGGCTCTTAATAACTTGTCAAATAAGTACATAGGCCATTCATTCATTACTCATCTCATTATATTTCTCAACCCATATGTCATACACCACTCCCTCCCACACCTTATATACCTTATCCCCTCTCCACTTTCCTATCCTATCCACCGGTGCATTCTTTATATCTGCAGTGACAACGCTTTTGCGCTTTTTCCTGGTGTTGCATACATGCGTCCCAGAACCTGACGTAAATATCACGGCATAAGAAAGCGCCTTCTATACCGGTCCAGAATATAGTATTAACTTTGCAATATGCTAATTACTTTAAGAGTTATTTAGGTTTAAATGATACTGGTAAAGAACGCTAACTTGCTGTACACTTTCGGCCCCCTTAGCTTAAAATAGGTGTAATTTGAGATTCTAAAACTTGATATCTAATCCTCAATAACATAGCAATGTATTTATTGCAACCGTACCGTTTATTGCAATGTTTTACCTGTTTTGGACAAATTGCATCAAGTTACGTCTATTACCGTCGATCGAGAGTAGGGTCTCTATTCTACGCGATAAAAACTATATCGTCTTTGACCTGTTATCGTATTGTCAACGTTTTTATAGCTCTTATTTACTTGACGGTAATGGCGGCTGAGTAAAAAACAATACCATAACAGCTCAAAGACGATAATATGGTTTTTTTTGACCCCCTAGAATAGAGGTTTAATTAAATAAAACTAAGCATTTGGACGAGTTGGAAGAAAAGCAGTTGTAACAACAAAAAAAACATATTAAGTAGTAGGCACTCGTTGCATGATTTCGAAGTTTTGATTACCTGCGCCAACTTTTGAGACAAAAACACAACCCTGGGGTGTGATTCTGTAAATAAGCAAAGGTGAACGAATGCACGAGTGATACCAAGCGGCGAGATTAAGTAGTCCCGTCAGTGCGAACAAAATAAATTGTAGCGCGTGCATTTTCAATTAAGCAGCCTTATACGCTCGACCTATCGTGCTGCTAAATTGAAAATGCACGCGCTACAATGTGTTTTGTTCGCACTGACGGGACTACTTAATCTCGCCGCTTGGTATCACTCGTGCATTCGTTCACCTTTGCTTATTTACAGAATCACACCCCTGGTCTAGCTAGAGCACATTTTTTTCAGTACGATTTGGTTTGAATACGTTGATGTTTTAGAATTATAGTGTAATTAAATACTACATTAATGAAAATATCAAGTATAGGAATTACACATTTTACTTTACAAGGATGCGCATTCTCTAGTTTCGTTAAAAACCTAATACCTAACTCATAATCAAAGTAAAACATTGGAATTCAAATACATTTTATACCGAAAGAGTAAAGAGGGGCCTTTCTTATGCCGTAATATTTACGACAAGTTGTGAGACATCCTGTATTTGACCCGAATTAACCGCGTTTTTTTTTATAATGTGACAAGGAGAAGGCAAATTAGCCACTGGCAATCCTAGCACTAAATACGTTGCCAACCCTGAGGACTAACAAATAAATTAATTACACCGATGGTCTTATCCCCACTCTACAAAACAACAAACCAAACACTGCTGCTTAGCAGTGGATTAAGGATAGGATGGCGGTAGCGATACACACGGACCCTGGACTAGGTCCTACCACTAAAAACGGGTGGATGGTGGTATAGTAGGACAGATTTTCTTAATTGTATATCTTATCGCTCAGCTATAGCTTACGAAGATCTCTCTCGGTGGTCGACCAGCTCGCCGTTAGTGTATGTCCTTGTTATTTTGATTGATCGTTAAAATACAATGTCCGCGCAAGTGCGGTACGCAGTACAATGTAACCAGAAACTGTTGGACTTTCCTCAGTGGTAATAAAACTCAATTTACATTGACTTATACGCCACGTGGGTCTGCCGTCCTATATATTACGAATAAGTGTGGTATTTAAATAACTAGAGTCCGACTAGAAATATCCTAATTATGTTGATCGATTGCTAAAGTATATGTTATTAAAATATCATGTTTATTGTTCCAGCTTGTTACTGTTAAAATTTATTGTCACATAAATTCAATATTTAAGATTATAAATTGAATAGTTTTTTTTACATAGATATCCAGTTTATTACGCCGACTAAGTGCAAAGAAGAAGTGAAAAAAATATTTTTAATTATTTAATTAAAATTTTCTTATGTAGGTACCTTTCGGACGTGGAAAAAATGTGGCCTTTTTTTAACTTCCACGGAGTAGTGAAAAATCTCTTTGTCGGGATTTTACAGCTTAATTATCATAATTATAGCAATAAAACCAGGTTCAAATAGGCTGATAAACATCACTTTTTAGGGTTCCGTAGTCAAACTAGGAACCCTTATAGTTTCGCCATGTCCGTCCGTCCGTCCGTCCGTCCGTCCGTCCGTCCGTCCCCAGTCTAGCTCAGAGACTCATAGTACTAGAAAGCTGTAATTTGGCATGAATGTACATATTAGTCACGCCAACAAAGTGGTAAAATAAAATTTTGAAAAATATATTTTTTTAATGCACCTCCCCTACACGTAACGTGGGGATGTCTTTTTTTTTTCTTGCCTATCCTATAGTGTGGGGTGTCGTTGGATAGGTCTTTCAAAAATATTGCGGGTTTATGAAATCAATTTTTCGATTAAGGGATCCGTTTATGAAATATTAAGCTTTAAAGTGCTATTTTTTGTTAGAGTCAAAGTGTCCCCACCCCCCTACAGCCAAAACTACAAGTACTAAAAATCTGAAAAAAATCTTCAACAAAAGCGCATATAACGAATTTTAAAGGAAAACTATCACGGCTAAGTAGACATGATTAGTTCCTGAGATACAGGCGATTAACGGGTTTATACCTACTAAAAATCATCTAAGACAGCGCCAAATAACTTTAAATAGAAAATTGTTTCATACATGTTGATTTTTGAGATAGTTTTTTGTGTTTGTCGTTACGGCTTCGGAACCCTACACTGAGCATGGTCCGACATGCTCTTGCCCGGTTTTTAATGGTAACTCTGCGCGCACGCACACGCAATGCACGCATAAATAATCACATATCCGATAGACTATAGACAAGCTCCCAGATGCCGCGCGTTGAAGTCTTTTGTATGGGAAATCATTTGTAAAAATCTTACATTAGCGGAGCCTGGAATTTTTAAAGTGCTGCTAGTATTCGTATATTATAAGACCTAAATACATAAAATAAAGTTTGAAAAACATAATTAATATGCAAAAACGTGCATATGGAGCACTTAACATGAATTTGCGAATCTAAAACCGCGAGGACCTTCCAACGGAACCCAAATGCATACAATTACAATTAAAATAGTGTTCTAATGGCAAAATATAGGTGTCATTACGCAATTATCAGTCATTTAAGTATTTTATGCAACTGTTCAGAAATTAGCCGAACCGGAATGAAAATGGAATACTGGTGTAATAATGTGTGGTACATTAGTGGGTTTTCGAATGTTGTTAGGGCTGACCCGCGCATTATGTGGACAGATAATGGGGCTGGTGGTGGCCGGAGGTGGGAGGACACAGCAGGCTGGATGAGGTAGTTCATATTATAATTGTGATACTTTGCCACCGGGGGCCTTTCTTTTCTAGTTTTTATTTAGTTTATATGAATCGTATTTAGCTTAGTTATAATTAGGCTTATTTTTAGTTCTTTATTTTTAGGTATTGTCTTCTCGTGGATGTCGTAAGAGGCGACTAAGGGAATACAGGCTTGTAGAACTGTTAAGCGACGGGCTTGCAACCTGTCACTAATACGCTGGTATAGGTGAAAAAATTAAGTAAATTACCTTTGTAACCGTTGTAACAAATCTGTATAGACCGTTCGACATTCTATATTTGTAATTTGACGTAAATTCCATATTAGTTTTGTACAGTCGACGTCAAAGATATGTTTAAATTTTTTCACCTTATTGCATTGAAATAGAACACTATACGCAAGAGGTCATTTATTTAAGTTTTTCAAATTTAAACATCATACCTAAAACATATATACGTACATAACTTCACGCCTGTAATCCCAGAGTGTGGTAGGCAGAGCTACAGAATTAGGTACCTACAACTTAAAAAACTTGGTGATTATTCAGTAACCATATTTTGCACAATTAGACTAAAATCTTTACCAGTGTTGATATTAGTGACTGGGTAGTGATTCTCTTATTCGGTCGGACGGACGAACGAGTGAATGTCCAAGCGGCGAGTTTAAGTAGTCCCGGTCGATGTGAACAAAACATATTTTAGCGCGTGCATTTTCAATTTGGCAGCATGGTTTCTGCCGATGTAGCGAACGTATAAGGCTGCTTAATTAAAAATGCACGCGCTAAAATGTGTTTTGTTCGCTCTGGCGGGACTACTTAAACTCACCGCTGCGATTTTGCTCGTTCGTCCGCCCGTCCGTTGTTTTTAAGAGAATAACACCCCAGGTTGCAACTCTGTCACCTAACAGTATTACAAGCCTTTATTCCCTTAGTTGCCTCTTACGACATCCACGGGAAGATATGGAGTGGCACTATTCTCACCCGGCAACCACACGGGACCGGCGTCACTATTGCCTAACGCACTCGCAATCTCAATTGGCTTCAAAGCGGAAAAATTGTTTTCATTTTGTATGCAGACAAGCTTTCGATTTTCAAAATGAAAACATTGAGATTGCGAGTGCGTTAGGCAATTAGGCAATAGCGTCGCTGATCGGAATAGCATATTTTCCCTAATCGAATCGGATGCGGTATCATCATGGATTCATGGACTTTAAAAGCTACTATAGAGCAATAGCTAGTAGAAAGAAAGGACAATGCCATTTAATACTGGTTTTACAGCAGCTCAACAATTAAACTTTGACCTTACAATAAACACCCTAGGGTGATGGAGCCAGCAATGGACAAGGCACCAATAATGGACTCTTGATTCTTATCTTTCTAGTTACTCATTTGTTTTGCAACAATCAATTTAGGAGCGTATGATATTTGAATTCAGAGTGAAGTGTCCACTACTGGTTCCTGTCAGCTTAAAGTGTCCATCATTGGTGCAGTTACCAGAACAACTTCATGAAACATCGGTCTACAGACTAATTATGTTAAGATATGTATGAGGCTAAATACAAATGTAATATTAATTCACAAACCAAAGACGATAAACAGAGGGCAATTAGGGGCGATTAGCGTTATTACAGGCGGTTCAGTCCGTCGTCATTGGGGGGGGGTGCGGTGCAATTATCCGGATGCCGCCGTAAAGAACTAAACATAAAGTCGCTGGTCTTTCCTCCAGCGGGCATATGCTTACACAGAAACTCTATTCTACACAGTAAAACAAATAAATCCGTTTCGTTTTTTTATCCAATCGCGTCACTAGTGTATGTCGCGATACGAAGAGTTAGCGTAATGGCTAGGGCCTCCGGGCCTCTATCCCAAGCGGTAAAACCAAATTGCTTTTGACATGTTGTCGTATGACGTTCTTAACTAGGCCGCCATTACATTACTATTATGTTTAGACCTGTCTAGTCGTAGATCCTCAAATCATTAGAAGTAATCTGCCAACATTTGACAAAACCAAATATTTTTAATCAAAAAACAACTATTCTACTTTGCGTCATTTGGTGGAAAGAAAACACACACATATCCAATTCAAAACTTACTCTTAGAGTTAACAATGCCATAATAAATAATATAGTCTATTGTTTTTAAAACTATTGCATGCTTTACACAACTCTGGCAACCTGACAGCGCGTCGACCGCCGCGACCTTAACTGGGTTTACCTAGATACCGCTCATTATGGGGAATGGCTAATGGTATTAATGACTCTTTGTTTTGAAAATGTTCCGCGACCCTGCCAGCACACTGGACACTCCTCGCAATTAATATCAGTCTATTCTGTCGTCCAAGAGAAGAAGGCATTATCATAGTATGAAGTTCATATGCGCTTACTGCTTTTTTGTTTCGGTTGGCAGTATGGCGACGTTATGTAGAGCGTCAGGGCACGCTGTATACTTTAAAAACTACTTGTGTCGGAGTTGTTTGAAGGAAACTGGCGTTGACATTATTGACCTTTTGATTTATTATGTTTATTGACTTGAGTTTAGTTGTTAGTTGGTGGTGCCTACGAAACGAGTGGTCCCGGGTTTGATCGCCAGTAAGGATAAATATTTGTAAAATGAACATGTTTTATTCATCTTTGGGCCACGTAGCAAAAAAACTAAACCCAGTTTTTGGCTTACGTTAAATTACCTGTGTCAAATGTAGGGAAATGCAGGTTTAAAAATAAAACTGAGTGTGTGCCCATAAGTAATCTATGAGTGTCTAGTGCTTGTGTACAAGCCTAGAGCTTAGTTGGGACTAGGTCAACATCTGTATGACTGTTGATCTGTGGTTTGCAACAACTATAGCGTATCTAAGAGTCTTATGGTTGACTACAGGACGCCCGCGACTTCGAATGTGTAAATTTTGATCCGATACTGCCGCCCTATTGTAAGATTGTAACCCCTTAAAATACTTCTTAGTGCACCCCTAGGTTATCCAAGAAATATTTCATTCTACTTTCAAGTCCCCATAGGGGTTTCGATTGTGCGTCGAGTCCAGTCAGCCAGTAAGTTTCTTCTTTTATTTTAATTTTTAATTCAAAATTGTCGTGATAAGATGTATTAACACGGTTATATTTTACGAAGAAACGTTTTTATTAGTTACGCCAGAGTTGTAGAAAATTCCAATTTTACACAATCCATCAATTAATCTGTATAGTAGATACTTAATTTTGAGAAATATATATTAGAGCTGGGCCAAAAAGCAATTAGAAATACATATGACTATTTAATTCATAATTTGATCGTACTCCCAATTTTAACGAAGCCATATTCGTTTCTTTGTTACATTTGCAGTGAATTATCATATTCAATGTCCGGTGGGAGGCAGGATTCAGTTACTTCAACGTACTTATAACAGCTCGTCCTTGGAGGCGGGAAAGGCAAAATAACGAGCGAAATAGATTACTCGCAAGATGTACTGAGTTTTAATTGCACAGGATGTTAAAAACAATCAGTGTTGTTCATTTTTGGTATAGTCGGTAGCAATTATATGAATATAGTTTAAGTTCAAAATACTCGTTGGTAGATTTGTTAGGCGTTATAGAACGTCGTCGCAGAAAGCCAGGTGATTTAATTTCAACGTAATTTATTTTTAATGTCTTGTTGCTGTTATTATGACAGCGTTTTATAGTGAATCAACAAACAAAGCCCGTAATGGTAGGTACTTACTATTACAGTACAATTATATTTTTTAATTAGCTGTTTTCGTTAGTAGATTAGACTGATGCATTAGGATAAATGCAACTATTTCTGTGCAATAAAAACCTGTCTTGAGTATTTTAGAAATTAGTCAGAATTATATAAAAAAAAACCACCGAGGAAATAATTGAAAATGCATAAAATGAGTGTCCGAAAATACGAGTAGGTACCTAGTACCTACAGCTTAAGTTTTCTTGATTTTGTTAACGATTACTTTTTATATATGAAGATTTTATTTATTATAATAACACAATTTATAGAGTTGTTGTAAATTCTGTAGCTCTGCCTACCCCACTCTGCGAATGAAGGCGTGAGTATAGGTATATGTATAGTCAAGGAAATTGATTCTTAGACCACTTTGGACCATGTCAAAGTGACACTATAAATAAAATCATAAGAAGTCTCTTACGTTTTGATTGATTATGTCACTTTGACATAGTCCAAAGTGGTCAAGAAATAATTTCCCTTTACTGAATGTATACACAAATCAACCCATACAGTCGCTAACTAAGATCTAGCCTTGTAAATACTATGTACTAGACAACGATAAAATTATTGATGTTGACTTCGTTCCTTTTTCAAATTTGTGTATGAAAATTCCTCACGGAGTCACGGACCTACTTAAAGTTATGGTTAAAAATCGTTACGACTTTTTAAATCTGAACGAAATGTGACGTAAGCTGCGTCCTGCTAGGCCAACCGCGTCGTCAAGAGTTGTTTGAATAAAGTCTGGTTTTTATTTATTTATTGAAATTGAAATTGTAATTAATTAAGGCAACAACTCTAAATAGATAGATGTCAATTTATGTTGTAGCCGAGTGTACGAGTGGTAGTCTGGTAGTTCCGATGCGTGTAGTGTATGCTTGATACATAATGTATGTGCGTCGGCGGTTCCCACGCACGCTTCCTTTACGGCAGTTTTTGTCGTTTATGACGTTGTTACCTCGATGTTTAGACGTAACGGGAAATTAATAACACAGTACAAAATACATTGTCTTATGTAAGATATGTAACCAAAACAAACAGGCCAAGGAGCCCTTGCTGGCATTCTTAATATTGGAAAATCAACTAAGGTAGTTCGATATCTTTATGTGTACCAACGTCTGGGCGTCTATTCTAACTCGTTTTAACACATCTTCCTTTCGAAGCCGAATTGGGAATCGAACTCCGAACCGCTAGCTAAATATTGAAGACGCAGTTCCGCAGTATTTGAATCTGGTGTTTTGTTGTTGTATTAGAATGTATTTCTCTATATTATTAAGTACAAGCCTTAGTTTGGGACTAGGTCAATTTGCGTGAGATTGACCTCCGATGTTATAATTGCTAGTAGATAATCATAAAGTTACAATTAAAGGAAACTTGTCCCTTGTTTGTACGCTCTTATTCTCTTGACAATAGAATATAGATAATTTTAATATTAAGTTCGATCACAAAATCCATATAAAATGTCGTCGAAATTCAGCAACAAAATATTGTTCTACTATACGTGACTTGGCGTTATCTAGAAGTAAGCATTCATATTTACAGAGTTCCATTTTACGTCTCTACGAGTAGAAATCGAGACCAACTCGCGTGCCAACAGACGGAAGCGTGGCAAGGGTCAATCGCTGAGTCCTTCCAAACCGCACAATGCAGTAATCGAGACCTTTCTATCCGAATAATGGAACGGAATGCATAAAATTCTTGCAGCAAGGTCGCGCTTGTATGAAATAATTGCATTTTCCTTTAACGATGACCGCCCCGGGACGTATCACGGTGTGAGCGTGAATGATAACCTGCGGTGAAGTTTACGAGGTTCTTTGCGGATAAAACTGTCCCATCGATATACGATTTATCGTCAGGGTATGGCGGAATACTGACACTCTTGTTACAAATAGGTCTTGGCCTGGGCTGAGATTCTATAGTTTTTTTTTTTACTATTGACGTATTATGGTATAGTTTTAACTCGGCCCCCATTACTGTCAATTAAATAAGAGCTATCAAAACGTTGCCAATACGAAAACACGCAGAAGCAATAAGGTTTTACCGAATAAAATCTCAGCCCGCGGCCTCTATTCTTGGCAGTAAAAACCATAACGTCTTTGACGTGTTGTGCCTTGTTGGTTTAGCCTTTTAAGAGATATCAGAGGGCCCAGACAAGATGCACTACGCTAGCTAGCGTTTCTCTTCGTTTAGTTTTTAAACCAATCGCGTCACTGGTAGATGACGTGATACGAAAAGTCACGTGATGTGCCAGTGACGCCATTGGTTTTAAAACTAAACGAATAGAAACGATAGTTAGCGTAATGCATCTTGTCTGGACCCTGAGTGTTATTCTCTCAAAAACAACGGACGGGCGGACGAACGAGTGAAATCGCAGCGGCGAGTTTAGGTAGTCCCGTCAGAGCGAACAAAACATATTTTAGCGCGTGCATTTTCAATTAGCAGCCTTCTACGTTCAATCCATCGGCAGAAACCACGCTGCTAAATTGAAAATGCTGTTTTGTTCGCACTGACGGGACTACTTAAACTCGCCGCTTGGACATTCACTCGTCCGTCCGTACGACCGTCGTTGTTCAGAGAATCACTACCCAGCTCTTAAAGTCACCATTCTATCCGGGGATTTTATCTGTTTAATATCTAGTTGTGTATGAGTGACATGTTCCGGTCGGTGAACTGAACCGTGTCAATAGTTTTTTTCTTAATTTGACTGAATTAGTGATTAGTTAGAACTTTTATAACATCATCAGAATTGATGAATTTACGAGGATATATAAACAACACTAAGTATTCATTCATTAGACACGCAAAAGCCATAAACTGTCGGTGCAATAAACATAAATAAAAATAATAAGTAATAATAAACACTAATTAATTGAATAATACATTTAACTTCAGGGAATAATTTATGTAGTGGTATATGTAATAAGTGGAAGACGTTTACCATTTTCTTGTTGAGTTTCTAAATCTTGCTCACTCGGGGTTGTTTTCAGAAGCTTCTTGGTGCTTGCAACGTCGCATATTTTTGTTACAAATTGATTACAATCTTTAAATGTAAGTAATTTTATCTCATTATTGCAGTTATTTTAGAAATTTTAACATCATATTATTATATCATATGCATAAATATGGTAAATATGGTATGGTAAGTATACAATTACGAGACGTCATGGTAAAAATTTGCACACAAGTAATAAAAACTTACAAAGACATACATTTGAGTATCTTACACTATAGCCTTCAGGTCAGGGAAGCCCACACCATGCACGGTTGCGGCGAGAGCACTTTCCTTTTCAGTCGCCACCGGTCGCGATCGAGTTCCCTTTCAACGGAATATCGATCCAAGCATCGACCGCCACTCATTCTATTGAGCAATCAATAATCATAATAGTAATACATTGTTTTGCGTAAACAATATCAAATGGTTATTACGTACCATTGCCAGACAAACGTGACATTGGCGAAAATTGCGTTTTTTTGGTTCAGTCAGAGAACCGCAATGAATTTACAATAATAGAAAAGTAGTATTTAGAGTTTATTTGCAACACGTCTGGTGCAGTGTGCTTCATGCGTTACAGGACGTTGCTTCATCCTGTAGTTAACATTAGACAATAGTATACTGCTGCTAATATTGTTGTACCTACTCTGATATATCTTTAAGGGTGCATAACCAATCATTTTATTGAATTTCACCACATAGATTGTGTATTTTGTGAAGAAAACTATGACGTTTCCAGGATATCTTAAACATTACCAATGAAAAATAAATCATATCATACGGCGAGAAATGCCTCTCGATGTGTCATAATTAAAGTATCTTTCAGTCCAATACTTAATATACATATGATATGGAACAACCTTCGGTATCATAATAATTTGTGATATCTTTAGTCGATATCGAAAAGAGCAGCCCCGCCCCCGTGTGTAACGTTTAACAAGAATGTGAGCTTCTCTCCCACGTTGTATAGTTCCGTCAGCTGACAATGAAGATGAGCGATTGACACGGATCGGTAAAGTTAATTAATATTCTCGTTACCATCCTAGTACACTGTACAGTCAGATTAAAATAACGACACGTGCTAATGAGTTACATATTCCCACGAAAAGTTTAAACATTTTGCTTAAGAAATAAGATAAATTTCAAACACAAAACAAAATTATGGCTTTATCTATCTAGAAAACATTTTGGTGACAATTAACTAGTTCCTTTTTCAAAGTTGTGTATGAAAAATCGTCGCTAAGGAACGTCATTATTGTTATTAACTGACTGATACTGGCATAATAGCAAAAGCGTAAAGTGTAGGCCCGGATAGTTAGAGGACATGCAGGTTCGAATCCTGGTCAAGGCTTGCATATTATATTCAAAATTATACAAGGTCAAGTGAGGCTTTTTCGACCGAGGAGGATAAACTTTTATTTTACTTTTAGAATTTCTTCTTAGTCCTTTTAAAACTCTACAATTTTGTCCGATATATGAATAACGCGATCGATATGTTTAATCACTGGAATGGCGTGGACGGCCGTGAATTAAACCTCAGGAACAAATTGCAAAAACTTTTGTAACGCGCAAAACTGATTAATAGCTAAGAATTAAATAGAGCGAGTAATCAGACACCGGCGCACGCGCACACTGCCACCCACCGATGTATCAACACCTACGACCTTACTGACATGGCCTTTAGGACTATATTTCCACTAGCCGGGAAACATAGTGTGATGCTGATGCGTTTGTGACGGACGCAATGCCATAGTTGCCAAAGTGCAAGTAATAATGCATGAAACGCTGCAACAGTTTAATTAACTAATCATTTTTGTAGTAATAAACAAATTAAGTATCGGTATTTTGTTGCGATGCGTCTGAAAACTGTGTTTTCTGGTTATATGGTAACTAAATATTGTTATAAAAGGGTCTTTACTGCTCTGTATTAATTTAATCAATCATTACGGTATTTGACTAAAGTCAAATCAGCTTCTTTTTATGAAACATCGAAAACGCTCCGTTACTATGGAAATCATAGGGATTACTATCTTGTGACGTCACAATCAAACAGCGTCCTTATTGTGGGATTTTATGAATTTAATAATCATAAAATAGCAAACATAAATAAAATATTGATATTTTCCTAGTGTCTATAATGTTCATCTGTTGTTAATGAAAAACAATTTAATTTCACTTTTGTCGAATACCCTATTCAACTTCTCGTTATTTTGACAGTGTTGCCATGTCGCGGGATAAGTTAAGTCTGCGAGTATGTTGACATTGACAGTTGGGATAGTCGTATCGATCTACCCAGTCTCTTGTTAATTGTAATTGGTTTTGGAGTGATGGACTAAGGGCCTGTTGTTTGATCGGTACTTAAACAAACTAATTGTTAAAATTCGAAAAAGGAATTGAAAATTTGACAGATTTCCTTGAGATTCCTTCAAATTTTCGATTCTTTAACTACTGATCAAACAACAGGCCCTAAGTGGGCCTCTATTCTACCGGGTAAAACCATATTGCCATCGTTGGTCGTAGAGGTGGTGCTGTCTGGCTTATAGTGCTAAAACAAGCATATCCTAAGCACTAGTACACGAATCATGGATACTCTACATCAGAGCACGCCAGATGTTAATTTTTTTTTAATTATTTTATTGCCATGTCTGGCAAACAGGCAAGACAGCCCACCTTTTGGAAAGTGGTCAACACCGCCTATGCATATTTGCAATGCCGGAGGACTCGAAGAAATTTTACGATACCCTTTTTAAAAAGCCCCATATTCTAGCGCATTGTTACTTGCACTTCGTACGCGTACAATAATTATTTTCCAGCTATCCCCTAAAGATTTTTCTATCGTGTAGAATTTAAAAAAATCTTTTCTCGATGATTTTTTATGTTTCTACAGGAATATTAAGTATACGATACCTATTGGACATTACGTGGACGTTAGACGAACAATTTTGAAATAAGACAAATTAAACCAAATTAGTAATTACGCCGGTTTACCTTCACTCCCGTTGTTAATACATGATATATTTTTCAATAACCAGAAACGGGTTTCGTATAATGGGCCACTTGCTCGGGCCCCCGTGTTAGCGTGCATGCGCCGGCGCGGCGGTCGCGAACAGCTAACTGCGGTAGCAATTACCTGTTGCAATACAAATAAATGCCATTTGCGATTTTGTAACTTATTGATTCGTCAAAAACTAGATTAGAATCTGGCAAGACTATGCGGCAACGAAGTTTATGGGATTAGGTAAAGTTTACTCTGATGTGACCAGTTCGTGCGAAGATATAATTTTACTTGGGCCTATATTTTAGTTAGTCTTAAACCACGTCGCTAATAAAACATTTGCGGTCTTAGGATTGCAGTCTTACCACTGCAGTCTTACCACTGTAGTTTTGAGAATGAAAACGTCTATGGGTCATAGATCCTACTTACCAGCAGGTGGCTTGTGTGGTCGTTCGCCTTTTCTATGCTGGAAATAAAGTTTACAATTCTACCACCCGTACTGACTGTCACGTTAGGTGTTACGAGTGTAGCTGTGGCTATTGCCTAGATTAATTTCACATTGTATTAGCCCATTTTACTCTGATATCTCTTGACAGTAAGAGCCGCCATAAAGTGATGGGCTAAATCAATGTAGAATAAAGGCTCTGCTCAACCAAATTGAGAATCTTCTTTGGAACATCTGTACTCGGTATGAGTATATAGACATAATTGATATTGTTATTTCAGATTATTTGGCATAGGTAGTTGAGCTAAACCGCTAAATCGATTTTAGTAACACTTAGTAAGGAAATAGGTTGAACGTAAGGAAGGACATAGAAAATATTTTATCCGAGAAAATTTTATAATAACCGAAATAAAATGTTGTATTCCTTTTCCTGTTCCTGGGGGAATACTTGGCTAATAACGAGTTCTATGAAAGCGCAAAACTCGTACCTATAAGTCGTTTCACAAGAGATGCCCCGGATGGATCAACTGGAGATATTTTTTTAACACGATTAAAACTACGGCACGCGCAGGAGCAAAGGTGACATTTTAGTTTCATAAGTAAAACCATATTGCTTTTGACATGTTATCACATTGTCAACGTCGTGATAAAAAATAGTTAATGGCGGCCGAGTTTAAAGCGAAACTATAACATGTCAAAGGCAGTATGGTTTTACAGAGTAGAATAAAGGCCTGGCGCCGTAGCCAAGATGCAAACGCTACTAATGCTTTTCTTTTCTATCACTCAAAATGTGTGGGGTGACAGCTGACCACGTGGTTTATCGCAACGCATCAGAATCATCTCATACAGTGATAGAAAAGCAAAACGATAGCAGCGTTTGCATCTTGGCTGGGACCTCTGTGTCCCTGGCCAAGATGCATTAGGTACGCTAACTAGCGTTTCTATTAGTTTCGTTTTTAAACCAATCGCGTGGCTGGTAGATCAAGTGACTCTTCGTATTACGTCACGTCTACCCCAGGTTTTAAGCCATCCCGTCTGCAGCAGCCAGCCACGCTTGACACCTCTTGGCATTCGTAAAATGCGGGCAGATCTCCGTCCCTCATAATTACCGTAATGCGTAGTTCACGCCTGTCGCGCCGACTGGCTGCGCATACCGGCGGCTTGTTCGACAATGGTAATTAATTAACTTTACCTTAATTTTATTGTTGATTACGTGGTTAAAACCACGGGCAAGGCGTAAATGCTGATCGATCGGGTCGTGCTGTCCCGCCACATTTTAGCGCTTTATCTTATGAATTCAGCAATAGCCGCATATTTGATGACAAGTTGGTCGCTTAGTGCAAATTAAGTATAGAGCTGATAAATCTCCGGCTTCGTGACCGGCGGTGACGACTTCGCGCTACTGAATACTAGCTTTCTTACGGCCGCACTCAACTAATGAAGATCAAGTCGGTCCTTGGCGTTATTTTTTCTTAGACTAGTTTGAAAAAAGAACAAGTCAGGTAATTGTCTCAAAGTATGTCAGACTCGTAGTAAGCTTTCCAGTACTTTTTTTAGGCATGGAGTTGGCAAACAGGCCACCAGGGGCACGTTTTATAAAGCTACAACCAACAATTTTACAGGTAGCTGTAAACTGGTAAACTGTCAAATGGACACTTGTTGTAACCTGTAAATTGTAATTTGTAGCTTTATATAAAACAGGCTACTGATGGTAAGTAGGATGTGTGACCCATAGACATTAGCATTCTCGAGACATATTTACATACATACACGATGCTGGCTGGCAATTTTATTTCATTTCTCAGCAGTTTTTCTGGAAATTGCCTTGGTTGTTAGAAAAACAAGCTTTGATTGACATTGATATAATTGTTATAATATTAGAACAAATCTGATAACTTAAATACAACATTTACATAATGCATTCAACCTGGCGTTGTAATTACACTTAATCAATCATAATACTAGTCTACTGGTTGATAAAAAATTGCAAATACGCCGAGGGCAATCTATTAGCCTATCGCACGGATCGATCGCACCTGTCCGTCTTGTTGTTGACAAAAACGCCTAAACGTAAACGAGTGTCCCTGGCAAATCGATTAGTACTAGTTTGGCATTTAACTTAGGAACGAATAATGTACGTTACAAAAGTCAAGATGTGTATCGGTTAAGTAATGGAAAAGTAAAGTCGGATATAAGGAGGTTAACAGATATCTTAAAGTTTTAAACATAACAAAACGAAAGCTTTCAACACCTTTATTTACATGTATACTATTTTATTACTATTGTTACGTGATAATATAATAGCACCAAATATAGCTTATTATAAAACCGATTATAAGGATCACTAAGAACAATCCTTGCATGAAGACTATCCAACGCACCCACACCTAAAATTCTGTCAAGGCGTTGAGAGAAACATACATACATATACAAAAAAAGTTTTCTCTCATTTTTGGGTAGTGGGGTAAAATAATATCCTATATTTAACTTTGCCGAAGTATTTTTTTTGATAAGACTGTATAGTTATACAGTGTCTCATCAAAAAAATTGGCAAGTCTAGTTCTTGCGATGAAGCGAGCAAGCTGCCATGTCCCCATGAGCCTATTTTGTCCCGTCATCACAAACAACATTTTAGGTGTGCATTCAAAAAAAGTTATTATATTAGTTATATCAACCAAAGCTGACAGTAACCACAGCAAGTTATTTAGTGATTCAAATCTAATACGTAGTTAATGTATCTAACGCCTGTCAGGCTCGTATAATCAAGACATCCTAGTCAACCACCAGCCAACTTGTTAGATGAAACCAAACTTATTTCAGTGTGCATTCTCAATCAGGTAGCTTAACCCTCAAACGTGCTCGCACGCTGGATCGATCAATCGATAAGAAGTCGTTTTTAAAACAATAACCCTCATGACTCTGGAAACCAAGCAACTCAGTCGTTGTTAAACAACCATTAAATACGATGGCGTTTCGTCGCTCTATTAAATACGCTATTAACTGGCTTATGTGCATACACGTCGTTTTAGTCGACCAGCTAAACGTTTTTATATGTAGGTAAACCAGGGAGCGACGTTCATGGCAGATACGTAACTTATTATTAATTATGTGCACTTGTTATGTGACTATTACCTGAGCGTAAGGGCCATCGGGTGGACTACCGTAAGTTATGAAAACCGGCAACAATAGGTGCTTGAGACGGAACAAGCTAAAGAAAACGTTATGATTTTCCTGAGTTACAAATTTTCACCATCTGTTCGTAGTAAATAGAATGTTTTTAGTTTGAACAGCGACATCTAACGGGTAATAGAGTAGGTACAAGGCAGCGCCATCCACCGTTGAATAGCATTTGATATTTCATGTACCAGTGTATACGATTTCTTACAATCCCTGTAGGATATAGATACTAAAAGTCTACATCCTATGTCTGTGCCCATGTAACAGACTACGTGCAAACTTTAATGGAAATCTGTTGAGCCGTCTGACTATTTTCGCAGTTATAACATTAGCAACATTTAAAAGGATGGAACCGCTTCCTGAAAAGTCTGCGCGGAAAGAGCACGCACCACACATTCTGCACAGATTCAGTAAAAAATATTTACGGGCCGCAGGAAGTTAGAAGAAACTGCGCATTGTTTTTGAAGAAAAATTTCAAGGGTAACGTGGTATAATCTTATCCGCATCAAAAGTTCAAAACATAAATAATTATACACTTTTGACATCACTTTTAATAGGATTAGTAAGCAAATCGCCCAATAAAATAATTGCTGGCGGCGTGTCCTTTAGCTGATTTACATTTAGTACTTCATAAATAATTTAATAAGAGTGGATAATCGATGTAAAGCATGTTATTAAAAGTCCGCGTTAGACAGCCCGCGGCGTGGTCGGTATCTTCAATCATAGTTGATACTGCTAATTCCAGAATCGCTTGAAAAAAGCACAAAGTGCACAACGAATATGATATTCAATGCTCAAATACTCTTTCAGTCAAATTAGTCAGCCCTGCTTCTGGGCCTTATGAATTGCGTTCGTGTTTAGATGTTTCTAATGCCTGAAGGTTGCTGCTCTTTCTGGGCCTAAAAGAAAGGTTAAAATGTTGATTTCATACCTATAAATGCAGTTCTATCATCAACGTACCACAAATTTAGTACTTGTTGTATTTACTAGTTTCGGTTGATTATATACTAGTTCAGATTGTAGCGCCTTTCCCTACTGTACTTTATTGGGGTCTCTATTGACTGCCATAATTATTTTTAGTCATAATGTGTTTCAAGTCATAATTTTCGCAAGTCATAATGCACTTTTCTCAGGACACGGTTATTTTTTCAGGATTTTTATAAAACTAACCTAACCTAACCTAAATAATCTACACGATAAACGTTTATCATAAACTGTAACTTCAGCCTGAAAGAAGTTATGACAAAAAAAAGTATGACTAACAATACATTATGACCAACGATATGTATGGCAGTCAAGGGGATCCGACTTTATTGACTTGTCAGTAAGATGACATTTTTGTTTCTATGAATATAACCAAATATAGTGTAGTTGTAACAATAACATTTACTAATAATGAGCAATTATGACCAGCAATCTGTCAACCTAACCTAAGCTTTAAATCAGAATTACATTTATATGATAAATTGATAATGTCTTTCACAAAACCAGCTATATCTAAATGTTTTAGTGCTTTTACTATCACCATTTCACAATATCTAGGTCAAGCAGTTATTGCAGGCAGGCGGGTGGAGCCGCCGGCGCCCGCGCAGGGTGCGGGCGAGAGGTGTCACCTGTAGGCAGGATCCGGATGCAACAGCAAGGCAAGCGGCATTGTACTGACAGCACTGGCAACACTGAATCATGGCTGACACGACCAAATAATTAAGCCAATTAAGGTTGACTAATGGTCTCGTATAAATCGCTGCGGAACAAGGGTCAACTTTGTGATATAACAGATGTTCGTTAAAAGGTATGCACTAATTGGAAGTACCTATTGTGTTTAGGGGGAAAAGTAACATGGTCTTGGTATGGTTGTGATCATGTGTCACTCCCTCACAAGGCCATCATGGCAGGCCAGGGCGAATGCCGTAGAGCTGATAAGCTTATTATTAATTTTAATTTTATTCTGTTATTCTGTGGCCCTGGTAGTCAACTGGAACTGATTTATGACCTTCAACACCTACCTTACTACAAACACCTAAATTATTGGTGAAACTACTTAAGACTACGCCGAGCGTACGCCGGATGTACAGTGGCGCCCTCATTACTTTTATTGTGTTTTCTAATAAACTAAAGTATTTTCTTGAAATTGAATGTAAATCAAAAGTAGTCCACCCGTTCATGAAATAGATCCGGAGTAGCCCGGGTGAAACCTGCGTAAAGATTGGATAGGACAAGACCACATTTAACTCGTACACGTATGTTTTGTAACTCGTGGCCGAAAAAGGTTTTTACAACATTCATTTAGTTTAAAAAAACATACAATCGAAAAAAGAAATCATCCTTTTTTGAAGCCAAAGTTTTTAAACTTTGGCTCTGACAATATACTTAAAATATTTAATTATTAGCGAAATTGTTTCAGAAAATAATACCAAAAAAATTAATAAAACGTCTAGCAAATGTGATTTATTTCATAATTAGTGCAGCTCTATTTACTTAAAATATGTAGGTAGCTTTACTCCACTACAATAATGCACTAAAACGCGGACGAACAAATTGCGAATTAAAGACAGGCTTCCGTTTTTGTCGGAACACTAAAGAGATCTTACAGGCCGATACACAATTATTTTTAAGACGAGTTCTCATTATTTTTATTCTGAAATTAACCTTTAGATTGAAGATTGCGGCGCGGTGTTGCCGCGGATCTGTGTATTGCATTGAGAGCCTGTGACACACTTGGCCAAGTAAAAGCAATTACAATTGCCGTTCATGGCAACGAACGTACTAATTTCTATGTAAAAGAAGGCAAGTATAAAGAAAATCGTGCATTAAAGAGTCTTTAAGTACCCTTCATCAACAGGAAATCAGCAAGCATACCCAAAGCTAGATATAGGGCGTTCTATATGCATCTTCCCAGCATTAAATGGGCAAAATACAGAAAAATATACATTAAATAAAATCTGATATCGACTAACCATTGAAAAATTACCGCTGAAAGTGAATGGTGTAAAATATAACAGAAATTAATGAATGTCGAAGTGTCATAATATAATGTTGTAGATAATATACAAACCCGCTGTTATTAGCATATTGTTTGTTTATTTTGTAATAAGTAAGGGCGATCTAAAAACTAGATATACCTACGAAGAGTTAAGACTCAGTCAGTAATAATTACGACTAAAATTTATTGCACATTTAACTTGCAACCATCTTTAAGAATTGCGTTATTTACAGTAAGCATAGATTATCTTACAGTAAGTAGATGCTACTATTTCACAAAACTATGAAGAAGCCATATACCGTGACCGTGAAGGACGCCGGTTCAATTCCGCGAAACACAATTTTTAATATTCTTTTATGGAAGTCTTTACGATCATTTTCGCACCTCGATATCAGGAAATCAGTTCACTTATACGGTTTAACTGCTTCAGTTTAAGGAGAGTTCGAGTAATTACCTACTAAAGATTGTTGGTCGTTGTTCGCTAATATGTATTTCGTTTACAAATCCATACACAATGTACCGCGTAAACTATCAAAATGTAACTGTTTAAAAAAAACAAACCGCCTTCAAAAATTCTTAAATTACTCCTTTTAAAATTAGAGGTAATAAAGGTTAGTCCAACTGACGTCAGCTTTACGTTAAAAATATTGCGGGACGCCGACTTCAGTTGGACTGACCTCCCATACCTCCCATTTTAAAAGTAGTTATTTTAGAGTATTTAAAGGCATTTTTTTTGCTTTTTAAACATACAGACATACCTAAACTCACGACCATTCTCAGAATGGGGTAGGCAGAGCTACAGAATTACAAACAACCCTAAAAAAACTTGTCGATAATTCTGTAACCACATTGTGCACAATTAGGCTACGATATGTTTACTAGCCACAGGTTGCAAGCCCATCACCTAACAGTACTACAAGCCTTTATTCCCTTAGTCGCCTCTTACGACATCTACGGGAAGACATGGAGTAGCACTAAGTATTCTAACCCGGCAACCACAAGGGTATTATTCAGAAGTTTTAAAACACTAAAGGAAATTGTAATTTCTATGCTTCGTGAAACTCAAATTCGGAATAGTTAGCGATGATTCGGAGTTTTCAGAATCGGGATTTTGAAATTCGTGTTTATGAAATTCGGAAAGAAATATTTCGAGAATATGACATGTAGTGTACTCGGGTCAGTAAGCCTGGTCTGGTCCGGTAATGGTCTTTATTAACCCCTAACAAAAAACTAGGGGTGTGATAAATATGTATCTGTGTATGACTATGAGGCATCGCAGCTCCCGACCGACGGATGGCCCAATAAGGATGCAGATTTTTTTATGAAAGGTAGTTATTTAAGAAATTCAGCTTTCAAAGAAGGTCTCGCCTTTATATTGGGGGCTGTTATCTTTTTAAGGAAATATAAAACTATTTGAGTACCATTAACACGCCGCTCAAAGGTGTGCTATAAGATATTTGCTCCATATATCATGCACTCGTTGGTTGTCCATAAATTCACAGGTAATTATCTGTTGTGGGTTATTAATTGTGGCGATTCGGTAATCAATCCGCGCTGTAACGTTGATCTATTCGGCTCAGTTCGGCAACAAGGTCGCAGGCGTCTCATATTCGGTGCCTTCTCGATGCCGACACTGTATTTGACACTAACTGCATAATCTCGTAACACCCAATACCTTTTTAAAACATTGTAATTGCAACCTTGTCGAAATCATTATAGGGTGCCTTTTATATTTAAAGCGAGAACCTGGGGACTCAGGAGGATATTATTCATTTTCTAAGATTATAAGTATGTTTATCGTTATCGAGTATACGAGCTTTTCTACCTTGTCGCTTTAAAGTCTCGCAAGCAATGTCAAAAATGTTGTCAAATGTGATAAAGTAAACCCCCTTGCTAAGAAAGCGAGCACTTACGATTTTTTTCAAGTAGTTTAAACATACTGTAACGAAAATTAAGAAAATGGTAATGTCTAACTGAAATCTACTTTTGTTTAAAAATATTGTAGGACACCGACTTCAATTAAACTGAGCTAATATCTACCATTTAAAAAAAAAACTTCTTTAAAATGGTTTTGGTTGTTTAAAAAAAAAACTTTATACTTTTTAGTGATCATAATTATGCTTCTATGTAGTCCCACATTCATAAGAAACTATAGAACAGTCCAAGCTCACCCCAAGTAACGCCGCGGAAAAGTCATAGTTATATATTTGAACCTAAAAGTGGTTCGTCACAGTCGTTCACTATCTTAATCGAGATATCTTATCGCCACCCCGACGTAAGTACCGTTTTAGGAGTTTCGGTGGCCATCTGTGGTCTTCATCATCAGTTCCACTTCAGCAATTACTTAGTGTACAAGAGCTAATGCACGAGTTACAATGAAATATATTGAATTTGCTATAGGTGTGCCTCCATCAGCCGATCTTCATTTTCATAATAATGGGACCGATCTGAAAGTATAAGCATTCGAATGAAAAAAGTTTTCGAATCGGTTAACAAACGTTAGGGATATGAGGTAACAGACATTAAAAAAAACATCGAATTGAGAACCTCCTCCTTTTTTGAAGTCGGTTTAAAATATTAAGCTCTACGGGGATAGGTAAACATAAATTCCTTAAAACTGTACTAGGGTCAAATGCAGCAGCGTTTACGGGAAGGCGGCCGTAATGTAACTTAATTTACCGGGTGTCAATGATGAATGGGTGTGTGCTTACATGAAACAATACTTATTTGGTGCTACCCGCGCCGACACACCTAATAGCTTATAAATACATCATTAGGCATGTTCTTGAAAACGTTACAACATTATCAAACGTTTCCGCATTTTGGCAATCGGTCTAGGCTTTTACGAGATTGAGCCGCTCCTTATAGTTAACAAAGCTAGACCATACTTATAGACCTTATTTGTAATTATAGCAGCGCAGTTAATTAACTTTATTGCCAACAATACGGTATGAACCAGGTAAATTCCGTTAAGGTTTAACTTGAAGAATGTTATTACTCGCGCAGTTGAAACAATGGGTATCTCGATCAGAGCAATCGAATATAGCTTAAAGGTATAAGTATATAGTTGTCTGGAAATAAGTGGAATATACGCGGAAGATCCATGACAACTTCTCTGTAAATCGCGTTCGCGATGCGTTACACATTTGTTTTGATGCAGTTTAGAATAACAAGGCTCATTTTTTAAATCCTCAAATATTTATTTGTAACGGATACACGCAGCAGCAGGTAGGTCACAGACGGCGGTTTGTGGTCACATCCAATACCCTGTAACTAGGTCCTTGGTGCACTTTCTAGGGGTAATGACCTTTGCCTTGCTGTTAAAAAGTTTTCCAAGGTGACGAAGGGCAGCAGGGTGTAAAATCATCTTTGTGTTGACGCGGATTATTCATGATTAATGGGGCTATAAATAATGTGCTAAAGAGACTGCTTTCAAAATATATAGTAAACTGATATAAGAGGTTATTTGATGAAGAATGATGTTTTTACATTCATAAAAACCGGGCAACAGCATAATCGGACCATGTTTAGTGTAGAGTTCCGAAGGCATTACTACAAAAACAAAAAACAACAAGTATGAACAAATCTATTCAAAGTTATTTGGTGTTGTCTTAGATGATTTAAGTTGGTAGGTGTAGCCGCCTGTATCTTAGGGAGGAGTTGTATGTACTTGCGGAACTAAGGGTTCATTGTTGACCACGGAATCCTAAAAACTTGATTTTAACCAAGTAAGTTACTAAAGGAACGCAACAGTTTTTATTAGTGCAGATCTAAATCAGTTGATAGATTAGGAAATTATTAAAGCGGAAGATCAGCTTAATTTGCGATAATTGTTTAATCCAATTAAGCGACGGCTGCGCGGGCGGCGGTGCGCGACGCACGCGGCTTCACAACAAATTACATATAAAATAAACCAAGGGAAACTAGACTTTAAGTCAATTCTGTAAGAGCTATAAAGTGAGGTAATTTTCGTGTTGCTGCCAAGTTGGGTGTGATTGGTTTTTAACATCATTATTAGTTACTTTCCATTTGTGAGCGGCTAACCGGCTAAAAAGAAAGAAAGTATTTCCAATGTGTTGCCCTCTAATGAGTACCTTGGGGTAAAAAAAATACATATTCCGGGCCACGACTCGACATTATCTACTCGTAAAAAATGTAGGCGCTGATATTATTTTAATACTGCTTTGTTTCGCACGTTCCATTTTCCATTCTTGTCAAAGCATATAATGTAAATATATTGTTTAGGGACTTAATTCTACTCTGGCTAAACTTAATTGCTTTTGACACGTCAGAGTATTTTCAACGTATGATAGCTCTTATTTACGTGACAGTAATGGCGGCAGAGTTAGAAACAATACGATAACCAGACGTGTAGAGACAAAATAGGATAAGTTCCAGGATTTTATATATTTTATGAAAGAATATATAATGAAATACATTATGAAAGAGATCCCTTGAAGGGATAAGTACCTACTCCATTGTACTATGTTAATCTTAAGTTTATGCACGAACTTAGTTTTAATTGCTTTTTTGTGCAAGAGTTTAAGAGATATAGGTACAGTGCGAAAATGAGTGGAAGGGTCGGAAGGGGCTGCCTTAAAAAAAAGAAAAAAAGGCGTAATATTTCGAATAAAATCAGAAGAAATACTGGAAAAGGGCCGAATCTTAAGAAGGTATCTGAAACCGACATGCGTGCATGACTCGGTGTATGAATATGAAAGAAGCGAAAGAGATATGTCAGGATTGCAGCATGTGGAAAGAAGTGGTCTCTGCCTACCCCTCTGGGAAACAGGCGTGATTTAATACATGTATATATGTAAAGAGTTTACATACAAACATATCTACTAATATGGGAACAGGCCCAGTTCTAGCGACAAGAGAGATATAGGACCAAAAGAATACGCATCTATTTAAAGTCATATATGGATACCAAGTCAGAAGTCAGAAACATACCAATTATTATTTTTGTGATGAGTACAACGAGCACATAGGCCACCTGATGGTAAATGCAACGGGGTCTGAAACCTTCACCGGTTGTCTTATCCCCACAACGGACGGTCGGACGAACGAGCGAAATCGCAGCGGCATTTTTGAAGTTTTGGTAAAACTCGCTCTTGGTGAATACTAATAGCCTTTAATATAATAATCTTTAATTTGTAAAGAAGTAATCAGCATATATTACACCTACCATTTTAGAATTTGTATTACATACACTATTTTTCAGAATGTTGGTCACTTCTGGTCTTCATCAATTTTTTATTCACCACAAGCAATCAAACTCGTTGCAAATTGTAAAGAAAATGTGTTGTTACTAATTAAGACCCAATAAACAAAAAATCAGTCTGGCCACCATAACGCTCTAATACATATCCGTCAGCGTCACTATTAGAGAATATTTAGCAACATAACGAGTAAATCTCTTCTATTGTGGCCTAGGCGTTCATTAAAGTGAAGGAAAGTGCCAGTTATTAAGAAAATAGAAAAGTTCGATTATCTCGAAAACCACGCAACTTTTACTAAACCTACGAGTAGGTATAAGTGCTTTTTAGGGACCAGCCGAAGGTGCGTTGTCGATGGATGAAACGAATAAGTTGAGAACTTTAGTGTAATATCATGTTAATTTCGAAGTAAATATAGAATATGCGATTGCGAATTTAACATACCTACTATTTAATCCCACCAATCTGTTAGTCAATTATATTTTAATAAACTATTAAACTGTTAATTATATTTTAATTGTCTGCTAAAATGTTGACAAACATACCGACTGTTACCAAACTAACTTAAATTGCGCTGTAAAACAATAATTTGAGAATGCTAATTAGACATACGTATAATTAATCATCACTTTGTCTGTATTTGCCGGTACTTTACGGTTAGGTTATGCGTAATGTACAGGAAACGGCCGGTGTTGTGGTATTGCCATCAAATTAGTAAGTGACAACACGAAAATAATGGTTCCAGCGAGTTCGACTGTGACACAACCGTCATGTTCGGTACCAGCTTTCTATAGTACGCTGGACTGTACATATCGTTAATTGGCTAGTTGGTATAATTAGAAGCGTTAAGTTTGTCTGGATATCTCGTCACTGCAAGTATGGTATGGTGGTATGGTGTTATGGTGTGGTATGGTATGGTGGTGGTATGGTGATGTGAGAAGCCCTAAACCCTTGCGGGCGAACGGGGCGAACGGGGCGTCACGGATAAAAACTAATTACCTACTCTTATAATTAAAGCTCTTTACAAAAATATTCTTTATTTAAATACCTAAGGTAAACGTCCGAGTGCTCGACATGTCAACAGAAAATATGTATTTGCGTCGTGATATTATGTTCTTTTATACATATATTAAGTATACACAAAACATTTTCATGTGATGTGGGAGATAAGACCTTTACTTCTGTTAAATGGAAATTGTTTTATATGGTAACCATATGGAAATATTTCAAAATGAAAAGAAATGTTAGTCAATCGGATTGTATGAGTAAATGTCAGGTGCTTTTGCTGGCAGTCCTTTTCTTTATTTAAAATATGGCGTGTGAAATATCAAAGCCACAACCATTTCTCATCGCTTAAATAAGGGGATGACAAAAGCAATATTAATCTTATTTTGTTAATTACAATTCAAAGTATGGGGACCAATACTAAATAGTACAGCGATATGCACTCGGACGTTTGTCGTTTACCTTAAAACTTCATTTTTGTTTCTAATAAAACTATCAGATAATAAGTAGGTATATATTTAAACTAAGCATTAAATATTCAGCCTCATTCGGTGTCCAAACTACGACCTAACCAATCCATTTTGACGCGACATCATAAGAAGCCCGTCACATAATTTTGTTTAATGAAAATCAACTAGATAAGCTGCTGGTTTTCGCAAAACATTCCGACTCCAACAGACTGAAAACGATCTCAAACGACTGCACCAGAACAGGTTACTTCAGTTGACTTTTACTAGAACTATTTCAGTAACAATAGATACAATATAAATTCCTTTAGTAATTGCAATACTCAATTTTAATTAATTAGGCCGAACTAATCAGAAGTACATCAATTTATTTCGCTAATTTAAAAACGTTTCGTAAACATAGCCAGAGGTACATGACTTGCTCTTGGTACGTGCGCACGCGTTTGTGTTGGCTCTGATAATAAATAGATCTATGTAGGTACAGGCAGCACCGAAAACATCTGTGACTAGAAAAAAAACGTTTTTGTACATTAGATATAAAAAAGAGAATAAGTGCATAACGTTATCTCTTTTCTACTCACTCGTAACGCAAGTAAGTACTTAATTAAAGTTACCTTAGGTAAACTATTCTATGTTATGTTGTTCATAATTTTTAGGCTTTCCGATGTTTATAAAATGATCTTGAATTGGTTAAGAATAAAGATTGTTAATTAAACAAAGAACAAGTCCCGGGTATTTAAATAATTTGCTTCTGATTAGGATGTGCCGAGAAGACTCGGAACTCGGAACGCTACATTATTTAGAGTCTTTACCTATCTGGCAAATAACTGATGACAATAACTTTTTAAATAAGACAACCAAATGTCTAAGGAAGATTGGGTATTTTGTATTTTATGGAAAAAAATCGAATAAATAGCAAGCCTTAAAACCCGCCGGCCTCTTATTCTACTACGTACCTATTCGTAAACGATTGATGTTTATCGGAAAATATAGCCTTGGAAAAAGACCTAGAACTTTAAACAAGAACCCCATACTGGAAAAGACATCAGAGGGGTTATTATGACGTATCTGTGCAATTCGTTTTACGCTGAGAGAAAAGGACATAGTTATGTAACTGCTATAGCTCCGTCCTTTACGCTCACCGTAAAATGAACTGCATAGCCATGTCATAATAACCCTCCAGTTCATTAAGCGTACTCGTAATGTAACGGATACTTCAAACATACCCACATACATACATAATTTAAACCTAAAAACCTATCGTCCTTCTTCGGCGGTCTGGGAAAATATCTTCTATCGTAATAACGAGGTGAGAAGAGGCGAGTTTCTGGCTTTAAGATGATGCTGCTGTAAGTGTACTAAGAACATTAAAAATATTTTCTAATCTCTGATTATTATAATAGCTCAAAGGCAAAATTGATAGTATAATTTCGACTGTTTACTTTTATCTTTAGTCAAGTGTACTTTAAATGGATCGCGCTATCAGACCGCACCCACTTGCCAAAGTACAGTTTGCCGGATATACCTATTAATACCCAAGCCTCCGCTATCAAACTAGGTTTATAGACGAATATTTCGACCGGTGACTTTATATACTACCTACTGAATACCTGATTTAATGACTAAAGTAGGTCTAGACAAGACGCATACGCTGCTAGCGTTTCTGTTTTCTATCGAATCGAATTGTATTGAGTTGATATAAGCTGTCGAAGCGATCTGTCATTAGCTTTACGTCCACATTTTATCGATTTTCGAAAATGATTAACTTGCTTTATGTATCTTGATTAAGGGTTTAAGTAGTATGCTTTGGTTAATACATTGATGATGTGATGTGTGTAATTCATGTTTTTAACCATGCTCCCAAAGGATGACTTATTTTTTTTTTAAAGAAGACGGAAAGTGCTTCGTTTTCTTCTTAGGAATAAACTAAACGTATGAAAACCCATTTCAGTCTGATGCGATATTTTGAAAAAAACGTTTACTGTTGGATAAAAAATCGAAAGGACCATGAAAAAGATTCCATACAGCCAACTTAATAAAAGCGTTTGGGGCGGCGGGTGCTACAGCGGCGGCGGCACGGCGCGGCGGCGGCGCGGCGGCGGCGCGGCGGCGCGGTGGTCGGTGTGCGTGGAATCATAATATCTGTAATACCTACTCGTAGTTGTCGAAAGAAAAAAAACTCAATAGGAGATTCTCTCTCAATTAGTCGGTGCGACCCTTTAATTTCCTCGAAAGTCCTAATCCACCGATTTCTACGTAAGTTACACTACCCCGTTCCAGCAAAGAAGATTAGTTTAGGTTTTTAAAAGCCTGTAACACTGGTGGGCTAGTTTAGTTCATTAATTCTTATCAATGTACTTAACAGTAGGTACAATATTGCAGGTCAAAATTTAAAAAAAAAAACATTGAAGTCCAGGTAAGGGCAAATATTTGATATGGGACCTCATCAAAACGCAATTTTTTTCGCATACCTAATGTATCATATTTCGCATTAAAATCGGCATAACACCCTTTTAGGCAGACATGGCAAAATTTTATAAAAGTCTATTTGTGTAGTATGGTTAGGTTACGTAAGTTTTTAATAATAATTAAAATTAAAGCTTTTCTATTGTAAAATTGTCTTAGGACAAACGATTTTATGCGAAATGATACATTATGCGAAAAAACCATTATGCATTCCGATATAAACCCATTTGATATATTAGCAACGAGTATACTTGTTCCTGAGTCTTGGTAATTTTCAATAAGTTATTTCCCTATTCAACTATATTTATCGTTGCCTAGTACTTTAGAGTTTAGTTTGACACTCGATCAATATTTGCAAGAGTCCTGGGGTCCTAGTAAAAAGGTCCTAGTAATTCTTCTGAAAATCAAGTGAAAAAGCGTAGCTTACTGCGTTCATATATATACGTATCTCCATTTTTAGTTACTACGCGTGGACTTGTACCATTTTTCACTATATAGGACCCCAGGTTGTCCCGTTATTATCTGTAATGAACTGTACTCGATTCGTTATCAAACGCACAATACAAGGCATTGTCGTAGTACCTGTCAGCTGTTACGCAAGGCACTTTCATCCACGCGCCGCCGTCGGTACCTACTGCAGGTGCAGGGTGGTGTATTTATGTATTGGTCAATCTTTCGTAGGATGCGGTCTTTGGGTGTCAGCACACTGATTTGTAACATACTTCAATGACGCATACACAAACACAACCCGATTCTCGTATCCTATTTACCGACTAAGCGCTCGTACTATGAGCGTCTACTTACCCGCCAAATTTGCTCTTTATGGTTTTTTGATGCTTTAATGTTTATAAATTACCATGTGACATTATTTTGTTCGCAACATTGTCTCTTTTAATTACGGTTAAAATAATTAACTTGCTTCAATAACTTTACGGCTGCTTCCAAAAGGCGACAATTTTGGGACCTTATTCCGCTTTGTATTTACGCATATCGCTACCGTAGGTACTATTTTTCACTCAGCAACCATGAAATTAGGTACTAAATAAGAGCTACATGGCAAAACCATAGAATATCACGGCGAAAAGAATAGAGCCCCTGCTTTCTTCTTTACCTATATATTTACAGTTGAAAATTATTCGATTGGTCACAAATTACATTTAACGGCAAGATAACCTTACTTAGAAACTTTTGAATATGTTTATTTAAATAAATTAAATCGTAAACATTGAAATACGATTTAAAATTAATTGATCATTGGAACCGAGCAATATTTCTAATCATTTTGGTATTAATGTCCGACTCTATAATTGTGTTTGGCTAGTGGGCAGGCCTCACTCAGCTGGCTCGTGGGCCAGTGCGTGTTACCCCACAATAAATTACTACATAGCCCCTGACCAGACGTGCCTCGGCCCGAGAATACTCGGGTATTGGGACAAGAACGCGGCTGGGCGTGGCGGTTATTACCAACGACCGACTACGGTTTCATATCGGAAAATGTACAATCGAGAAAAAAAAAGGGATCACCCCCCTAATGCCGAATTAAACGTGGATAAGGTGTGTGATCTGACGATTCGAAGGGACCTGAGGCACATTTCGATGATTAGTTGTGCCAAGAGTAAAACACCGGCCAAATGCAAGTCGGACTAGCACACAAAAGGTTCAGTTCCGTACATTTCTTTTTTTTTTTTTTTTTATAGGGGCTATTCAATTTTTCATAATTTTATGTGTAAGTATCCCATTATTATTAAGGTCGAGCAAAACATGCCTAAACAAACACGTTACTGTATGGGTACCTCCCTTAATTCTTAACTCTGTTGTACACACAGCAACACATCTAGCTATACACTTCAGAAATCTGAAATATTGCATGAAAGAGAGTCGCACTAAGAATCGTATGTTGTTGACATAATACACATATATATAGTATGAACTATTTAAAATCACGATTCCCACTTGAGAACTTATCCGCGATGAATGGCATTGTTATCTTTTGTTAAACGCAACCGCTAACTACCTGTACAACATGAAATGCATCAATAACAAAAAAAATAATATGAATTACAACTTTACCGTCTTGCGAATAAGGTTCAAATTGGAATAGGACACACTTCACATAGATCCTTTTGGAAATGACATATAATAAGGACCACCGGGTCGAGCATTTAGCATTTTTATAAAAATATCACCTGTAACAAACATAGACAGACATGTCTATGCTATGACAATATGAACCTTATTTTTGAAGGAATACTATTGTTATTCATACGACATCTTTTGTTATTTATGGTATTTATTTTGCACAGGTAATTAAGGTTGGGTTTACAAAGGATAACAATGCCATTGTTCGGGCAGTTAAGCTCTCAAGTGGGAATCGTGATTTTAAATAGTTCCTACTATACATCTCTTTCTTTTTCTCTCTGCTCTGTCTTTAATGGTTAGTTAGGTGTGATGTTGTGTGTACTTTTATTATTTTTTGTTTTTACGGCTATTTAATTGTAATACACACTCTGTGAAAATTGAAACTTTCTAACTATTGCGGTTCATGAGATACAGCCTGCTGACAGACAGACAGACGACGGAGGCTTAACTGTTAGCACCCTTTGAGTACGGAACCCTAAAAACCATTTTATTAGTTAACCGCTTCGGTATGTAAGTAGGTACTTCTATTGTGCCTGCTATCAATACCTTCGATTGCAAAATGCGTTATTTTAAATGTCTTTATAAATGGCTTGTTGTGCTTATAAGGTACAAATTCAATTATGATAACAATAAATTCAGTTCTTGCCGCGTAGCTTATATTTAAAAGTTAAGGTAGCCCGGTTATGTCAAGGTTAAAATTATGGGAGCGCAGAAATTCGTAACTGAACGGTGGTGTGAACATTTAAGTAGGTAGGTACTGCTATTTTGAAGTATTCGTTATTTTTGAAGACTTCGTAGAAATACATACAAACATAACATAAGCTCACGCTTTAACATTTCCACTCCGGTTTATAATATTATGTCGATGGTACCTGAAATCCTGGACGTCCTGGGGCGCTACATACTTTGTTACTTTAACTCAATCACATCGGTATCAGGTCTTTGCATATAAAATATGCTTACGTCTGAGACCACCCACCCCACAACCACAGATTCCTCAAAATACGGCGGTTTCGGCGACAACGCAACTCCACCATGTATTACTTAATCTGCTTTAAACGACGATTAAAAGTATTTTGATTAAACAGTAAACTCAAAAAGTTAAAATGTTAAGCGACTTGCATTCGAATATGAAATAAATGTCTCTTATGCATCTCGACGGCAATAAATTTGAGAACTGCCGCAGCAAAGCCCCGGTGAGATAAATACGCTGTGCAATTTGTCCCACAAATCATTTACGCATTCATTCATTTATCGCACATGAATAAAGATTACTGCGCCTAATTAAGGACATTCCGTGATTTAAATTTCAATCGATCGAATCGTGTAGTCGGATACCAAATCCGCTTATTTTATTGTCAAATGCCTGTTATTGATTTCTTACTTAATCGCGCCGTTTTCATTAAAACGGACAACGGTTTGTATTGAGCAACCAGATATCCTAGTCATCAATCTAGTTTGTACTTGTGAGTGTTTGACCCACTTCCATGACCTTTTGTTACCTGCACCTACTCTATAGGAGGAACGTAAAGGTTAACAAAAATAATATGTATTTACCTACTGTTGGCGCACCTTACCTAGCTATGGATCGTCATCATCATCAGATTCATCAGGTTGCGAATGTTAGGTTAGTATATAGATAACTATACATAATGGTAATGAGGTGGTCTCTATTTAAGGAACGCCTCTAATGTGCTTGTCAAATTGGTATCAATAAGGTGCTGCTTTTAAAACGTCAAAAAAACGATAACAAAGTAAAGTGGAATAAGAGAGCGGAAAATAATCCATTAGATTAGCGAAACTATTAGGTATTCGCTGTTTAATCAAAATGATGTTAACTTTAAATAAAATAACACATTTAGGTACCTACATTTAGGTATCTTCCCGTGGATGTCGTAAGAGACGGCTAAGGGAATAAAGGCGTATAGTATTGTTAGGCGATGGGCTTGCAACCTGTCACTAATACACTGGTAAACATCTTAGCCTAAGTGTGCAAAATGTGGTTACAGAATTATCAACAAGTTTTTAGAGTTGTTGGTAATTCTGTAGCTCTGCCTACCCCACTCTGGGAATAAAGGCGTGAGTTTATGTATGTATGTATGTATGTATTTAGGTACCTATATGTCTAGGTACCTACAAGATTCTTAAAAATTGAATATGGCTTTAATCTCCATATAAATGTTTTATGTTATGTATGACTTTACAAAACCATTAGGTAGGTAGGTACTTTTTAGTTTCTGCCTTGAAATGAACATATGAATAACTTTGTCCGTACAGCCGTAACCTCGATGTTTCGATAGGCATCAGGGGCCCGCAGCTAAATATTAAACAATAATATAAAACACGGCATTTCGGTTAACAAACCAAGCCTATAAACCTCAGCAATAAACAATAGCAAGCAGTCGCCGTCAGCGGAGTGTCACGATCTATTTAGGATCCCGTACCTACTCAAGGTATTAATAAAAAAAAACACTAGGTGTTTTAGGTACCTATTAGTACATTGTGTATTAAGGGTGGTAAAGAAAGAATTACAAACGAGGGTCTGTTAGAAGCCCGAAGCCGAAGGCTGAGGGCTTTAATGACTCGAGCTTTGTATTTCCTTTACCACCCGTGTAACATACAATGTTTTTCATCACTATTGCGAGGAAATGAAATAAAATCAGACAAAAGATCATAAATATTTTTTCATCACACTTGCTCGTAAATAGTGTCCTAACATGCTAGAAAATCGACCGTAAATCCAAAATAAAACCCGCGGGCCTTTTTTTACCATTACGTAACTAAAGTGCGTAATAGCTTTTTTTTTAAATATTATACGTGGACTCAAACTATCACAATACGTCAGGACCCCAATTCTTGTGCCATTCGATATGAAGTTTCATTCGAGATGAAATGTCAGTTGAATACTATTTCCTAACAATCTCGCATAATAAACTATTGATCTCATATGTCACTAGAATCGGACTCCGAACACGTTTGACATTATCTGTGGTAAGCCACAGACAATGATGTAGTCTGCCGCTAATAAGTTAAAAATATGATCTTTTGTCTGATTTTATTTCATTTCCTCGCAATTGTGATGAAAATCATTGTAAGTATGTTACACGGGTGGTAAAGGAAATACAAAGCTCGAGTCATTAAAGCCCTCAGCCTTCGGCTTCGGGCTTCTAACAGACTCTCGTTTGTAATTCTTTCTTTACCACCCTTAATACACAATGTACTATTAACTTATTAGCGGCAGACTACATCATTGCCTGTGACTTACCACAGATAATGTCAAACGTGTTCGGAGTCCGATTCTAGTGACATATGAGATCAATAGTTTATTATGCGAGATTTTTAGGAAATACTATTCAACTGACATTTCATCTCGAATGAAACTTCATATCGAATGGCACAAGAATTGGGGTCCTGACATATTGTGATAGTTTGAGTCCACGTATAATAAAAAAAAAAACTATTACGCACGTTAGGGCGTAATGGTAAAAAAAAGGCCCGCGGGTATTATTTTGGATTTACGGTCGATTTTTCTAGCATGTTAGGACACTATTTACGAGCAAGTGTGATGAAATAGTATTTTTCGTAATCGTGTTATAATAGAGAGCTTTTTAGTCGAGTACCGTGTTTAGGCCACGAAGCTTGCTGAGTGGCCTAAGTAAGGTACGAGATTAAAAAGCTTAATTATGACACTATTGTGAACAATACTTTTTGTACGAGTTCATTAAAATTAATAATGTAAGTCATTAATACGAGTATATAAGAAAACTAAAAGTAGATTTTTGACAGATGATGCGACGCTGCTACGTTCCGAAACGACACAGATTGGCAATTTTGTATCGGATCGAGGCTCCTTAAACAAGGACACATATATGGAAATCCGAAGTTCTATTTTCAAATTTTTTTCGGTTGTCTAGAGCGTATCGAAATAGTTATTTCGGTTGTTTCGGAAGTAACAACTATGAAAAGGGTGACGTTGAAGTATTCTCTATGAAATCTTGTACACAGATTTTAATCGACGAGTATAAAATAGTATTTTTCGTAATCGTGTTATAATAGAGAGCTTTTTAGTCGAGTACCGTGTTTAGGCCACGAAGCTTGCTGAGTGGCCTAAGTAAAGTACGAGATTAAAAAGCTTAATTATGACACTATTGTGAACAATACTTTTTGTACGAGTTCATTAAAATTAATAATGTAAGTCATTAATACGAGTATATAAGAAAACTAAAAGCAGATTTTTGACAGATGATGCGACGCTGCTACGTTCCGAAACGACACAGATTGGCAATTTTGTATCGGATCGAGGCTCCTTAAACAAGGACACATATATGGAAATCCGAAGTTCTATTTTCAAATTTTTTTCGGTTGTCTAGAGCGTATCGAAATAGTTATTTCGGTTGTCTAGAGCGTATCGAAATAGTTATTTCGGTTGTTTCGGAAGTAACATCTAGACTATTCAACGATGAAAAGAGTGACGTTACAGTATTCTCTATGAAATCGTAATACACACATTTTAATCGACGAGTACAAAAAAATATTTTCATCACACTTGCTCGTAAATGGTGTTATTCCATGCCTGTATACAGAAGGACAATGGCCTAAATTGTTCCCGCGGGAATTATGGCGAGTTTGTCATCCCTAGGGAGTAATGACTTTCTTTTTAAAATTTGCAACTCTTTCGTACATCATTTCTGACTAAGGAGGTTTAATTTTCAGCCAAAAATTAAATCGGTTTCTAATTTCATCTTTAAAAATTAGCTATAGACTAACTTACATTACACAAAACCTATACGCTTCATTAAACTTCATTATTTTTATACCTATTTCAAGTTTATATCAACATTTATCATTCATTTTAGTAATTATTCATTTTTATCAAATTGGCTAAATCTGGCTCGAATCCAGGTCGAAACTAAACGCAGTTACTATCTGTGGTAGAGGTCACTGAAAAAATATCGTTTCCATTTACGTTCCCGTTCGTCAAAAGTTATTTCTTTATATTTTGCAGAGTTAAAGTGTTTTTTCTTCGCAAATGTGATGAAAACCATTGTGTGTATCACAGGCAGTAAGGGGATTACTAACTCGAGTCATTAAAAGCCCTCCGCCTTCGGCGTCGGGCTTCTAACACTCTCGTTAGTAATTCCCTTCTTACTACCCTTGATGCACAATGTACTATTAAGTACTAGTAGTTACTTAGGTATATAAGTTTTTTGCGCATTGTTTTTGTATTTTGCACACTTTGCATACTTTGCACTAAAAACATTTTCTTTCCGTCTTTCTTTGTTGTCTTCGATAATATAATTAACAGATGGTACCTATTTAATTAAATGATTTGTGTTTGTCAATTATCAAATTATCATAGATAGCTAGATTATATTATAAATATTATAATATAACTGCAACAATCAGAGACATGTGCCTAAATGAAAAACCTGAATACCTACAGTAAAAATACCTCTTTTCAGGCAGAGGCGCCTCTGCCTGAAAAAAGTGGCCGTGTGGCCGCAGCCCGCACCGCGCCTGCGCCCTATCCTCACCTTACGTCGCTTCAGAGTAAATTACCCGTTCGTATAATAATGACCTGAGGGGTCACCATTACCATGTCAAATTAACCTACCTATAGATTGTACGATTAATTGCATTTATACAACATTTTGTTGACAAGAACATCTATATTAAATAATGTAATGACTAATGACGTAGGATATCAAAATACGAAAATGCCTTTGTTTCTTTTGTTCAGCCTTCACGACTTAAACCGAGCCTCAAACTGATCTATGTGAAACTACATACGAAGAGAGTTCAACGGTAGACACGCGTATAGTCTAGTTGGTATCCCTGTCTACGAAGGCCCGGGTTCAATTTCCGGTAGATAGGTGGGATGAGCACGACTATTTGTTCCAGACTCCTGATGTTTTTTGGTTTTTTGTCAAGATGAAGGCGAACGTGCACACAGGCCTGATGGCTAGTATGATCTGATCTGTGACCCATAGATAGACATTTCCGTTCTCAAGACTAGTGTTAAGACTGCAACCCTAAGACCGCAAATGCGTTGCCAACCCCGAGGGCTAAGATGGAATAGAATGGCTCTATGCTAGTAATTTTACCACACCGGAACAACGCGAACACTGCTACTTGGCTTGGTGGTGGTAGCGATCATACATACATATACCTTCACGCCTGTAATGCCAGAGTGGGGAAGGCAGAGCTACAGAATTACCTACAACTCTAAAAACATGTTGATAATTCTGTAACCATATTTTGCACAATAAGCTTAAGATGTTTACCAGCGTATTAGTGACAGGTTGCAATCCCATCGCCTAACAGTACTACTAGCCTTTATTCCCTTAGTCGCCTCTTACGACATCTACGGGAAGACATGCAGTGGGACTATTAGAGATCCCTTAAAGGGATAAGTTCGCTTTTGTACATTCTAACTCGTATTGTATTAGATTTTCTGTTTTTTTTTTGTGTACAATAAAGTGTTTACATACATACATACTATTCTAATCCGGCAACCACACAGAAAAAACTATTAGGTATAATGAACTACACATACATTAGGCTTATTAATTTTACCGCTGTCTAGTAAGTAGGTACCCAAAGCCTAGAGCTGGGCCTAGAGTAACTGTAGGTACTAGATTATATACATAGGTCCTTTTTATCCTGGAAAATCGAACAAACCGAGGGACTAGGTCGGTCAAAAGATACCTAACCTATAAATAAAGCATTAGAGTATTTGGTTGTGCAACAGGACCTACCATTGAGAGCGCTTATGGTAATATTAATAATGCTGTATTTAATCCGAGTATCAGGAGTTGTTGACGTAGTTAAACTCCGACTATGCTATTAAATGACATACCATTGTTACCTTCACAAGAAATCACAGTAACGAGTATATTGTACCTACTTAAACGTGAAATTAAGTATCTGTACCTACATTGAACTACATTGTTTTAAAGAATCAAGCTGGGCAAGGGGCTTAGGCTATCGGTCTAAGGATTTTAACTAGGCTTGAGAATGCAATGTCTATTGGTATCTGATCTAGACGCACTGCAGTGTGTCTGGACTATAGTGTCCGGTCGATAAGAAGTCAATCCAGACACATTGCACAACCATGAATCAATCAATCAATCAATCAATCAATCTTTTTAGTTTAAGGCATCCGTCACGGAGACAATTTCGCCAAAGCCAAGGCACGAAGTCAGGGCACGATAGTTTCTGAATATGGATAATGTTGACAGCAGCATGACAAACAATGCTGTTATTACTTTTCCTTCGCACGCAACAAATAAGTTTGGCATTGTTTTACTGCAGTCAATAATGTCAATAGGCAGGCAGAAACTTCATGGTCGTGCAATGTGTCGGGATTGACTTATCTGCCTAGAAATTACTGTAGGTCAAAGAAAAAGCTGAGCGACATTACAGTGTGTTTATTTATCACTTAGGCACAGTCGTCATAAATATGTTTAGACTTTAGTACCTTGTACACTTTAATCCCTGTGACATTTCATATATTGCAGTTTAAACATGACATAAATTCGAAAATACTAAATATAATATATATTTATGAACTCGACTGTACCATCAGGTGGCCTGTTTGCGCGTTTGCGTTTCCTATGCCATACAAATTGGTTAGATTCTAAAATATAAATACTGAATCTATCATACCTAAAAATATAAAAAAATAAACGCTAACTTTATATTTATGAAAGTGTTGCCTTCAGAAATACTCACGGCAATGTGTATAAGCCACGTAACAGCCGCTAAAATGTTATGTCTTGAACGCTAAGAGTCGAACGAAAGGCATTAAACCGCGAATTTCGGCTGGTTTTTTTATTAAAATTATCCTCAGTTACAAATATTCTAGACAGCAAAATTAGCCGTCATGAATGGCGATTTGATGAGACAGTTGACGGTTGCTAGGAGATCCAAATATTGTTCGTCAGACCTACCTAATCGCCACTGTGAAAAGGCTTACTTATTTACAAAAAAAGAATATTAATGCCAAAGATCATTCTGATTAGCTAGGTTAGATGGAGTTGAGATTTATTTTGATGCATGTAGAAAAGAAAAAGGCATTTGCTTTCCAGGTCCGCTGCGGGCCTATCATGGTCGTGTCTATCGATGTGGATAAAACATCTGTCACTTTCTGACCAGTAGGTATGTAAGTGCGGGAGTAACGGATGCTGTCGCGATGCCTCATATATATTTTTCCATGGTTGTGGCGTTACAACCTTTATATAAACTATGTTTATATACTTCATGCTATTCTCAGTTCTCTTGAAATAATGATTGGGGGTTAAATAGAGGCGTCGCGATTTGTCTAATAATATCAATATAACGTACCTTCCTATTATCCCTTTATTGTAACTCCCTTCGCTCCTTCCGCCGTGTACTCTCTCTCTCTTTACATCTGCTTCGCTCTTTGTTATGAATCTGCCAGGAGTCTGTCACCTCCTGTTGAAGTTAAAGTACCATGACCCTGATACTCAGTGTCCTAAGCACCTAGCAGCCCTATACTATATTATCAACATCATTATTATGAATTATTAATCACTACATAGTATAAAACAAAGTCGCTTCCCGCTGTCTGTCCCTATGTATGCTTAGATCTTTAAAACTACGCAACGGATTTTGATGCGGTTTTTTTTAGTAGATAGAGTGATTCAAGAGGAAGGTTTTTATGTATAATAAATTTTGTTTTATGTACGTGTGTTATAGAAAACTCAAATAAACCGAAGCGAAGCGAGGGCGGGTCGCTAGTATAAAATAAATATACAGTTATCTGCCCGAGACATTCACACCCTTTCATATAGGTAATACATATACCATACATGAAAGGATCTTCCCTACTAACTAGGGGGAATCGCATCCACGGGGATCTTTCCTATTACTAGGAGTAACCATATTCTCTCATCCACATAAAAAGGATCTTTCCTATTGCTAGGAGTAAACTTATTCTCACATCCACATAAAAAGGATCTTTCCTATTGCTAGGAGTAACCATATCCACACAACCGGATCTTCTCTACCAAGTAGAGGTATCTTACATCCACATAAAAAGGATCTTTCCTATTGCTAGGAGTAAACTTATTCTCTCATCCACATAAAAGGGATCTTTCCTATTGCTAGGAGTAAACTTATTCTCTCATCCATTAAAAAGGATATTTCCTATTGCTAGGAGTAAACTTATTCTCTCATCCACATAAAAAGGATCTTTCCTATTGCTAGGAGTAAACTTATTCTCTCATCCACATAAAAAGGATCTTTCCTATTGCTAGGAGTAAACTTATTCTCTCATCCACATAAAAGGGATCTTTCCTATTGCTAGGAGTAAACTTATTCTCTCATCCACATAAAAAGGATCTTTCCTATTGCTAGGAGTAAACTTATTCTCTCATCCACATAAAAAGGATCTTCCCTATGTTAATAGAGGTATCCCATCCACTCAACGGGATCTTCTCTATCAAATAGAGGTATCTCTCATCCACATAAAATGGATCTTCCCTATGCACGTAGGGGTATCTCTTGTAGACACATATATTATGCTTATACACTTAGGCACCTGAACAGCAACACAGGTGTCCAGATCTCTAAGCCATATACTTTAAATTCTTAGGGACTTAGGCTAGGAACTTAGATACCTAGACAGTTAGGTATTTAGTAGATACTTAGATACTTAGATACTTAGCTTTCATTATCCTCCGGTTAATGAAACACAGGATACTACACACACTATTCACACCACTTTAAAAGGTTTTACTTCTTCTTCTTCTATTTATTTATGGCCTCTGTGACTGATTGCCAGCACAATTCTGCCAATGTCAAGATCCGAGCTTTGCACGCGTTAGAAATTTAAATTAAAATAAGAAAATACAATATACAATAGAACGCTAAACCTGAAGAAAAGGACAAACACAAAGCAACCATCACCGATATATTGATTGTTAAGAAAAAAGAATAGCAAAAAGTTTAAGAAACGGACACAATTATGTTAGAGTTTAATATTATTTTTGTCAATAAATTTACAAATTATAGCAACAATTTTTTTACTGTCAATGTGACACAGGAGAGACGATATATTAGTAGGAAGGGGGATAGAAGCTTTAGATAGAAGGTAATACAAATCACATGTGCTGTTATAAATGGGACAATTGAAAAATATATGGTCCACTGTTCCTATTTCATTTCCACAGTCACAAAAGGGACTCTAATTTTAAATCTATGGAGCTGTTCCGGCGAGCAAACACGTCCAAGCCGAAGCCTTATTATAACACTAGTATGTCTTTTAGAAATTGATCGATTTTTGAAGAACCAAGGCCTAGATGGAATCATGGGTTGAATATAAGAGTAATAAGTTTTTTTAGGGGAAGACCATCGAGCAGACCATTTTTTAATTAGGGAATTCGCAGGAATATGGCTTAGATCTGGAGAGAAAATTTTAAAAGAGGAATCATCTCCATGAATTACTGCTACCTTAGCTGCCTGATCTGCAGCTTCATTACCAGAGATATTGCAGTGACTAGGGACCCACACAAAAGAAACCTCCAAGTTAGACGAGTGGCACAAGAAGATACATTGTTTTAATTGACAAACAATGAAGTGACGAGCACAATTTTTAAGAGGATGGAGGGAAATGGCTTGAAGAGCACTAAGGCAGTCCGTGAAAATGACTGATCTAGGGATCTTATTGGCGAAAATGTGTTCCACAGCTTTCCACAGGGCAAGACATTCACCTGAGAAGACTGATGACTCTGGGGGGAGTTTAAACATGGCTGAATACTTAATCATAGGACAAACTACAGCACACCCGACACAGCCTAAATCTGAGAGTTTAGAAGCATCTGTGAAAAAAAATAAGTGGGAAGGGAAATGAGTTTTAACATATTTATTGAAGATAGAATTAGCAGTAGAAGAGTTTTTTGAAATACCGCAGTTATAGAAGACATTAGGAGGGTGAACTATTGCCTCAAATGGAATGGAGAAAAGAGGTAAGGCGAGGCTTCTCTGGACAGGAGCTCTCAGCGTTAAGACTTTTTCAAAGCTGATAACCAGTCTAGGTTTGTTTTTTTTCCGCCAGTACGGTTTGGAAGAGCAATATTGTTGAAGCAGTTTGAGTTTCGGGGTTAGAGGATGGGATGAAGAGGAAAAAACGTTGAACAAATAACGGTCCGATAAAAATTGCCTTCTGAGGTCAAGTGGAGGGTCCACACATTCAACAAGAATAGCTCTATTAGGGGAACATAACATGGCACCAGTGACCACACGGAGGGCTTTCATCTGAACTGATTCCAATGCTTTAAGAGCACCTTTGCTGCATGGCTCAAAAATAAAAGTGCCAAAATCGAGGTGGCTTCGGACCAAAGCGTTATACAAGAGTTTTTGGGAATAGGGATGCGCTCCCCACCAAACCCCAGAAAGGGCGCGCAGAAGATTGATGTTTTTCTCGCACTTTTTTACAACATAGGAGAGGTGAGAGATTCCCGTCAAACACGCCTATCGAAAACTACTCCAAGAAATTTGATCGAATCAGAAATAGGAATTTCGACATTATTAAACTTAATAGGACACTGGGGGGAAAGACGGCTTCTAGAAAAAATAATAGAAGAGCTCTTAGAAGGAGACAGAGAAAGACCATGATAATCCAACCAAAGCTGTAGGGAGTTTAAGGCGACATTAAGGTTTTCTGAGGCTACAAGAGGACTTTTATCGTTGCTGTAAATGACTACATCGTCCGCATATTGCAGCAATCTGCAAGACATATTAACAGATTTGTCTAGATCAAGTGTGTACAAGTTATATAGAAGTGGGCTAAGGACAGAGCCCTGAGGAAGGCCCTTCCAAATGGATCTTTCCCCATTTATACTACCCTGCCATCTAACTCTTATAGTTCTTGACGTGAGAAGGCAGGAGACAAAGTTAACTACCTTCAGGGGGATGCTCAGCTTAGACATTTTGTCCCTGAGCACCGAAAGCAGGACATTGTCGTACGCCGCCGACACATCAAGAAACGCGGCCGCTATAGATTCTCCTCGAGAGAATGCAAGACGAATATCCACTGATAGAATGCAGTGACTGTCTGAGACGCTCTTGCCCTTTCGAAACCCAAATTGCATACGAGAGAGGATATTTTCACTTTCAATGAACCAGTCCAAGCGATTTTTAAGTAAGTGCTCAGCAACTTTACACAAGGCAGACGAAAGCGCAATTGGACGATAAGATGAAGCCAGACTCGAATCCTTCCCGGGTTTGAGAATGGGAATTACAAACTGCTCCTTCCAAGATTCCGGAACGCAGCCCCCATCAAACATAAAATTCACAAGGTTCAGATAGTATAGGAGAGTTTCAGAATTCGTTTTTGCCAAGAATGAGTACACTATACCGTCTGGGCCTGGAGCGGAATCAGTAAGAGTCTCCAGCACACACCGAAGCTCAGATAATTGGAATGCAGAGCTCAAAAAGTTATCATTTAACGGAGGAAAAGAAGATTCAGATGTAGATAATTCTGACAAATCAGGAACGTAAGGAGGGGCCAATTTATCTAAAAAAGAATCCATCCACGAGGGAGTAGAAGAAAATGAGGAAGTAGTAGGAGAAGCGTCACGAGAAGACCGAAAAATTTTCAATTTACGCCACACGATTGAGGGGGGCGTAGATGGCGATATGGATTCACAAAATAAACTCCATCCTTTCTTTTTTTTTATATGAAGATTTTTTTTTGCTCTTGCCTTAGCACGCTTAAATATTATAAATTTTGGCATTGACATGTCAGAACAAAAGGATAATTCTGCCTCTTTCCGCTCATTCACTATGGACGTGCAGTCCGAGTCCCACCAAGGAAGGGAAGGACGACGATTAACACAAGCATTTTTTAAAGGGATTGATTCCTCTGCAGATGATAAAAGACAATTGGAAATGATTCTTCGTGTATGGCCGGTTATTGGTGACCTACTTGTTGTCCTTATAAACGGTATGTTTGAGTCGACATACCCTGATGTTTTAAAGAATACCAGGGTGTGTCCAGTTTTTAAAGGTAAGGGTGACAGGTGTGACATCAATAACTATAGGCCTATCACTATAGTACCCAGCATTTCAAAAATAGTCGAATCTGTTTTGTCGTCTCACTTAATGAGTCACCTGGAATCGAATGACCTGCTTACAGAAAATCAATTTGCGTACAGACAGAAAATGTCGACAACCAATGCCGCGTACCGGATATTCGATTGCATAGTGACTGGGTTGGACGACAGGCAAAAGATGGCTGGGATATTGTGCGACTTGACAAAGGCATTTGACGTTATTAGCCACACGTTACTTTTGAATAAATTAAAATTATATGGTATTCAACAAAACGCCCATAAACTGTTCGCCTCATTTCTGACGGATCGAAAGCAAGTGGTAAAGATGCCAGCAAACGGTAAAATGCTGAAATCTGACGTAGGTTTCAGTGAATTAGGTATTCCTCAAGGGTCTTCCCTCGGAAATACCCTTTTTAGGGTTCCGTAGTCAAACTAGGAACCCTTATAGTTTCGCCATGTCCGTCCGTCCGTCCGTCCGTCCGTCCGTCCGTCCCCAGTCTAGCTCAGAGACTCAGTACTAGAAAGCTGTAATTTAGCATGAATGTACATATTAGTCACGCCAACAAAGTAGTAAAATAAAATTTTGAAAAATATTTTTTTTTAATGCACCTCCCCTACACGTAACGTGGGGATGTCTTTTTTTTTTCTTGCCTACCCCATAGTGTGGGGTGTCGTTGGATAGGTCTTTCAAAAATATTGCGGGTTTATAAAAACAATTTTTCGATTAAGGGATCCGTTTATGAAATATTAAGCTTTAAAGCGCTATTTTTTGTTAGAGTCAAGTGTCCCCCCCCCCCCCTACAGCCAAAACTACAAGTACTAAAAATCTGAAAAAAATCTTCAACGAAAGCGCATATAACGAATTTTAAAGGAAAACTATCACGGCTAAGTAGACATGATTAGTTCCTGAGATACAGGCGATTAACGGGTTTATACCTACTAAAAATCATCTAAGACAGCAGCGCCAAATAACTTTAAATAGAAAATTGTTTCATACATGTTGATTTTTGAGATAGTTTTTTGTGTTTGTCGTTACGGCTTCGGAACCCTACACTGAGCATGGTCCGACATGCTCTTGCCCGGTTTTTTTATTATTTATTAATGATCTTCCGTCAAGCATTGTGGCTGGCCTGTCTGTACTATTTGCGGATGATACAACCGTGGTAGTCAGTGCAAGGGACTATGAGCAACTAAGTGTCAAGGTTAGCGAAGCTTGTTCTCAGCTGCAGACCTGGTTTTTAGCGAACAGGCTTTTGTTAAATGTTACAAAATCAAGTATCATGCTTTTTTCTGGTCGACAAGTTGCAATACCGTCGTGCATGGTGAGCTGCCCGATGCCTCTGTGCAATGAGAGCAGGTTCCTTGGGTTTATGATTGACTCAAATTTGAACTGGAAGTGCCATGTTGACGGTCTCTGTGAAAGGTTGAGTAGTGCTGTTTTTGCGTTGAAAAAATTGAAGCCACTCATCTCGGGGGACGCGTTAAAACAAGTGTATTTTGCTCACTTTCACTCTCTTATGTCCTACGGCAGTCTCATTTGGGGTAACTCCACAAACGCCAAAAGGGTCCTAATTGTGCAAAAACGTGCCATCCGTACACTTGTCGGAGTAAAACCTAGGCACTCTTGTCGAGATTTATTCACATCTCAACGCATATTGACGCACTACTCACAATACTTATTAGAAATTATAGTATTCGTAAAAAATAACATATCTCAGTTTGCACGCGTGGACATTCCGGGCAAACAGCTCCGAACCACTGGACGCTTAAGAACAGTTCCCCGTCGCATGGCACTTGCGGAAAAGAACCCCCGTGTCATTGGCCCGACCTACTTCGAGCACCTACCCGCAGATTTGAGATCTGAACCATCTGACGAAACATTTAGGCGTCGACTGAGAAACCTTTTGTTGGATAACCCTCTGTACTCAGTAGACGAGTACATGGAATTCATTCTGTGGCTCTAGTGTATGACATTTTTCTGATAACTTTTGTACCTTTTTTTGTGACTATTGTATATTTTTGACCGTTATTTTATTTTATTTCATGTTATTTTTAAATTATTAAGACGATCCCTATTGGTGAAATGATTTGTATTATTAATTTTAATTTTATTATCTTATTAGTTTTTGACAATCATGATGCGATTCTTTTAATTTTGACATGGTAATAATGCAAACTTATATTGTAATTTGTTTCATGAAATAAATAAACTAAACTAAACTAAACAATTAGAGAAAAGAGAATAAAGTTCTAAGTAATTATCAGAAGAAACAGGAGGGAGAGCACTTACTTTGCTGTCGACAAGGGCAACGTACGAAGGCCAGTCAGCTTTCAGTAATCTAAACCTTTGTAAAGGGGGACACGGGGGAGGAACAGAAAAATCAGTAACATAAGAAATAAAAATCGGGAAATGATCGCTTCCATAGCTAGTGTGACAAATGTCCCAAGTACAAAGAGATGCTAGGGAAGGTGAACACAAGGATATATCCACCGCTGAAGGATTTTGTGAGGGGGAAACACGTCGCGTAGGCCTACCGTCATTCAGAATGCACAGATTTTGAGAGTCCAATGAGTCCACGAGTCTACGACCAGCAGAATCAAGACAGTGGGAGCCCCAAAGAGGACTGTGACAGTTGAAATCCCCAAGGATAAGTAGGGGACCAGGAACAGAAGCAACATGCCTCCAAAAATCTGAAATAATACCAGGGTTGGGGTGTGGGATGTAAACAGACATGACAGAAATATTCAAAACTCTACAGGCAACAACGTTAAAAGAAGGATGAGTGGGTAAATCGAACCGAGAAAAACTAAGACCATTTTTTATTAAGAGGGCACAACCATCATACCCATTAGGGTTATCTTGTCTAAGGCAAACAAAACCAGGAAATCTAAAATTATTACAAGGCTTTAACCACGTTTCAGCTAAAGCAATGATGGCCGCGTTACAATCATTATTAATTGAGAGGAGGTCAGCCTTGTTACGGCTGATACTCCTACTGTTCCATTGAACGATATTGAGAGCCATTATGAGACCGGCCAACAGGCTCAGATCCCTTAGGTAAAAGTGAATACAATAATCTCAAGAAATCGGCAGCGTTGGACGGTAAAGTAAAAGAGTTGTTAGCAAACATTTCAATGACTGAGGACACAATTGACAGAAGAGCAGAAACGAAATCAGAACGGGTATTGGGCAAGTCAGGGTTTTGGAAAACGCCATGATGATTGCCTTCGGGGGCCTTTGAGAATGCCACACCATTGCCAGGTAGAGATTGATTGAAGCCTTCTATTACGGCATTATGGGATTGTTGGTCATACCCATGAGACGAGGCAGGAGCGCGTTGCTTTCTCTGACTAAATACGGTTTTTTTGTAGGAGTTTTGCTGACTAACAACTTCATTGAAAGGACGCTTAGAGGTTGGGTGTTTTTTTTCAGCATCCGCATAAGAAATTCCCTCACCAGACATAGTCAGCTTGATAGAATGCTGTCTCACAAATTCGGGGCAATTTTTGTCGGTAGCTTTGTGCCGCCCGGAGCAATGAAGGCAACTCACATTGTGATCAGGAACACGACATTCATTAGCATCGTGAGGTTGGGCGCATTTAGCACAGCGCGGCTGAGACCGGCACTGAGCTTTAACGTGTCCAAATCTACAGCATTTAAAACATTGGACTGTTGGAAAATTATATACAGACACCTCTAGTGAACAGTTAAAAAGGAAAACTCTCTGAGGAAGAGACTGACCATCGAAGGTCAATACCACAGTTTCCGAAGGGGCCCACTGAGGGACACCACCGCTAAGGTCTCTGACTTTATAATTCAGGCGCCTGGCCTTTATAACCTTTCCGAACCCATGAGGAGTTACCATTAGATCTGGGAGCTCCTCATTAGAAAAGTCCTTAGGGACACCCCTAACTATCCCAGTTCGCGAGACATTAAAAGAGGGGATGAACGACCTGTATTTTGCAGTTTCGATAACTGGATTTATGAGGAAGTCATTAGCTTTAACCGCGCTAATGAATTCCACACCCATCCTGTTCCTACCAATTTTTTTTATACCGCCTTCCTTAATACCTGAAACCTTTTTGGCAAACAAGAATTGACCAAACTTTATATGGTTTATATGGACACCCGAGTCCGGCTCCGCAACTTCGCGAACAACGTGAACCACAAAAGGCCCGCTATCCTATAAAATGTAAGCATTTCGGTGGGGCGACGGCGAATTTGTTGGGCTCTGCGAGTGACGCTGCGACTGATTAGGCGCAGATTGAGCAAGGGGAATTATGTTTTGTGAGTCATGCTGAGACACGGAGACTGACTCAGAACGTAACATTTTCGGCGGCTCTGTAGGCTCGGGGGAACTTGACTCATTGGCGATAGCCGAATGATCTCTTTTCCTAACAGGAACTGACTCTTCAATGTCCAAATAGCACGAAGGGGACGGAGGGTCCTCAATAATCTCCATTGAGTGTTCCGGAGAAGATAACCCCGACACCGGGTCAGTGATCCCGGGGTCAAAGTTACCACCAGACGCCATGATGCGACGCGGAACAGCCGGCAACAATCTCACATTAGAGATACTGCCGGCTCCTCCGGTAACAATCACTTACCCGTATATTATAATATACAAACCAACACCAACCAAACACCCACAACAAAACTACACACAAAAAACTACAGGTTTAACGCGTAAAAAATCCACAAGAACTTGAGAGCTCAAATCCGACAACGTGCGCCACTCAAATCCGAAGGTAGAATCCAGGTTTTACTTATTCCCTCCAATTCGAAATGAAGGTTGCAAAAGGCGCTCACCACAGACAATACGGAATCATTAAAGTTGCCAGCGTTTAAATTACCTGTCAGACTAGCTGTGTCGCATCGTGTCATTTCGCGTCGTTTCGCGCTCGTCGCGACAGATGCTTTATCCACCGCGATAAAGGCGACCATAATACGGGCCCAGCCTTGTAATGTCACCTAACAGGAAAAAAATGGGCTTATTCCATAATTCCCACTCTCATGATCCCGAGAGTGGGAATTATGGAATAAGAGCTTAAGCTCGGGATCATGAGAGTGGGAGCATAATGGAATAAGTCAAAAAATGAGTTCGCGGTTCGGAGCGCAATGGCAACATTATTTATCCTATATTATTAATCCCCCGGGGCTGCCACTTTAAATATTAAAATAAATTTTCAACAACTCGGCAAAAAAATTTGGACGCTTTGCGAATGTAGTTAATTACATGAAAAGCTCACTAGAGAATACTGTAGTGCTGTCTACTCTTTTTCTTTAAATATACTTTATTTTTAAAGTAAATTAGATATCGATCAAGACAGTGTGCCTATCTGTGGCCACTGACTCCCGAGCCGTGACAATGAAATACGACGGGCAAGTAGCCGCCCACAAAGACTACTATTGTACACTGGATATAGACTGGCAACTCGGCGTTGTTTTCTGTCCGAGTAAAAAAAAAAAAAAAGGTTGCTTGTTCTGCCATCTAGTTCATGTTATTTAAACTAATTCTATGCGTATGTGTGTGTAAGCATGTGCTTATACATAACCACATACGTAAGCTATTCTCCACCCCTTTATTCATACAAAATCACAACAGGTACTTAAAGACCAATGATAGTTAAGACACTTGGCACATATTAACTATTATGGCTTTAAACACCGTGATTCATAATGTTGTATGAAAAAGGGGTTAAGTTTGATTTAGAGTAAGTACTGCAAAAAAGAACATATTAGGCGTGATGGCAATGTTTTACATTGAGAACTGATAAACTCGCAAAAACGACGGGCTTTTAATTAGTAAGTGGGGCTACGCCGCGCCGCCGCGCCTAATCATTTCTTATTTGCATATAAATCAGTGATAAGTCAATAATTTTAGCCGGAAAAAGTCCACTCAATACAGGATCTCTCAAGATCAATTTATTTTCCAAATGTGTTTTAAAACCTTTTATAACTAATACTCTGTGAGGATCATATATTTAATGGGTCTTCCTAATACTGCGGCCAAATCAACTGGCATCTCTTTTTAACATAAATAAAGAAAGATAACTAGTAATAACTAACTAGTAAGTATTAACACAAATATTTTCAAATCTCACAGATGTGGCCGCAGTGTACCTATCTATTTTCAGAGCTCGAGGAATCCAACTAATTACATTGTCATGTAAACATATGAATATGTAAATAAATCATTTATTGCATTTAAGCTTATTATGTTTAGATACACTTGTTTAAAATTATGACGAGTTTTCTAAACAAATTAGCGTACCTAATTAGGATGATGACATTGTTGAACTTAATTTTTCAACTTTTTATTGCTTTCATAAGCTGTTATTCATAATATACAGGTGTTAGGTAACTTATAACTACTTATAAGGTATGACATCTTTATAGGGCACAGCAACTTACAAACTAGTGAGGGGCTTTTAACTTTCCTATACACACAGGAACTTTACTATACACTTACCCTAGTACTTAATATCGATTGAAAACTGGAAATTATTATAAAACAAAGACGACCTATAGGAGCGACCTATGAATACCTACGTAAGACTTCGAAGATCCGAAAATTGAGATTTTTAGACTGAGCCTTTTTTATTCAGCAGTTTTTACGATCTTGTGTACGTAAGAACTTGATTTTGCCATAAATTTAGTGTAGATTTAATCAATTTTGACGTCATAATTGAGTATCAATTTGTATGCGGTGGGGTGTTTTCAACGCGTAGTAAGAATGTTGGACTTTACTTTTTTTTTTCTGATTTCTGCAGTGGTCTTGTTGCCGTTGGTCCCATGTGATGGAAAAAACGTCTAGCCTATTAGATCATAACTAAACTACACTCAACTCTAGTTTAGTGATATCAGTATAATTAACACTTTCATATTAAATATTTGCATGACTTATCTACGTCTAGATGTATGGTTCTAATATTTAGTGTTAAGATCATCATAATATGTAAGTATAGTAACTATGTCTAACGCAAATAAATAAATTTCATTTCACTTAATTTAACAGAAATAAATTGATTGGTTTCAATAGCCTCAAAGACAGTTCTTAGAAATAATGATTTAGATGATGATCAGCCAATTGTTCTTTGAGTCGGGTATTTCGCTTCATCTTCATCTTCAGAGAGGCGGAGAGGCGTCAGTCACTGTTTTTCTTTTTTACATAATGGGAGTTCAGCTGGTCTTCACTGCAGGTTATTATGACAATCTTTTGTTTTTTTTCTAGCTTAAGTATTATTTGGTTTCTATAATCTCACAGATAATACGAGACAGAATCTTTGTGCAGATAAGTAGGTGTTCTAGTTAAAACTGGGACATATTTCTTTGCTCTGGACACAAAACCGCCTCCAAGAATCTCTTGTAACCTAAAAATAATAAAAATTTATTATAATAAAGTACCTCTTGTCTCAGTTCCAAGGGGCGAAAATTACCTACATAGCAAAAATCAAACGTCTCCAACGGCAAAGATACTTTTCTTACCATTTTGTTACGTAAACCTAAACATGATGATAGGGGTGCTTCAACCAAGTCAGCCGTTGGGGTTAATTTTATAACTTTCGAACAAGAACTTAGTGGATTGTTTGCGTATCATACGTTTTGTTTACGTCATAGGTACATACATACATACACATACACACAGACATACATATCGTATTTGGCTCTAAGTATGTGGCTGTCCAAGAAAATCCAAAAGCTAAAGGACTTATGTCCCTAGAGGAAACATATACCTACCTAACTTTATGCCGCCTATATGTAACTTCCCTGCGCATGAGAAGTAAAATGTTTATTTTTGTTGCAACTACATTGAGTCGTCCGCCCCATGTTACATACGGCGACTGCAACGGTGTAACAGAACACGGCAGTCGGCTGAATTCAGCGATCGACAGCTGCAACCGCCTAGCTACGTGATCGAAGTAGGCGGACAGACCTAAAGTAATGTAAAGACGACGTTCATTCGCCGCAGTAGTTTGAAACAACTTCGGCGACCGCATTACGGGAACGACTCAGTGTAATCACCGTTTAACTTTACCTGTGTTTTAAGTCATCGTGAAGCAAAATTTACGGCTCTTGCATTGAATACCCGCAGCCAATTGTGCAGCATCCACTACAACAACGCTCTCGTTCCGCACCATCATCGGTGCCGTCAAGACAAAATTATGCCATTGCGAGAGCTAAAATAAAATTCAGTGTTTTTTAAATTGTTTTCGGGCGAATGTTATAAATTCGAAAATAAAAAAGGTTAAAGTTCAAGTCGTCAAAAACAACTCGGTGTCAAAAGTGGGATATTGATCATGTTACTTCTTCACCTCACCGTCCGGAGTCAAATGGGGGGGGGAGTCGCGGGCAACAGCTGGTGCTACATTAAAACTCTTTAGCTTTGTAGTACTAATAGTACTTGTACTACTACTTATTCTGTGTCAATAGTCTCCTGAGTAAAACCGTCGACAGACGGACGACGGACAGACGGACATGGTGAAATAAAAAGGGTTGTTATTAAGTAGTTTTAAAACAAAGTAAAAATAACACAAAGCCGCCTTCAAAAAGCAATAACTACATACATACATACATACATAAACTCACGCCTTTATTCCCAGAGTGGGGTAGGCAGAGCTACAGAATTTGCAACGACTATAAAAACTTTTTGATAATTCTGTAACCACATTTTGCAAACTTAGGCGAAGATGTTTACCAGTGTATTAGTGACAGGTTGCAAGCCCATCGCCTAACAGTACTACATGCCTTTATTACCTTAGTCGGCTTTTACGACATCCACGGAAAGGTACGGAGTGGCACTATTCTAATCCGGTTACCACACGGGGAAATAAATAACATCTTTTAAATGTTAGGTAATAGGTCAGTCCAACTGAAGTCTGCTTTTGGTTAAAAATATTGTAGGACGCCGACTTCAGTTGGACTGACCTAAGCTACCATTTTAAAAGAAGTTATTTTTTGCTTTTGCAGTCGGTGTTTTGTTTTTTAAACTATAATTTTATTTTATACTTTTAAGTCATCATAATTATGCTGTTATGTAGTCCCACGTCTCAATTAATAAGAAACTATAGAACATTTAAATCTCGCCGCAAGCAACGTCGCGGGAAAGTCAGAGTCATATATTTAAACCTAAGTATGCTTCATCATAGTCGCTCAACTATCTTAATCGAAATATCTTGTCAGCACGCTTGAAATATATACCGTTTAGGAGTTCCGGTGGCCATCTGTGGTCTTCATTATCAGTTCCACTTTACCAAATAGTGCTTTCCAAGAGCAAATACAAGAGTTACTATGAACAATACCAAAATCACTAAAGGTGTGCCTATACATTTTATAGAGTTCCGTTGATTCCTCATAGATTCCATCATCTTAATCTAAGATCTTAATTTTGATAAAAATGGGACCAAACAGAAAGCACTAGCTTTCAAATAAAAAAAGAATCATCAAAATCGGTTCACCCAGTCGAAAGTTCTGAGGTAACAAACATAAAAAAAGAAACACAGATGAATTTTGGGAACCTCCTTTTTTGAAGTCTTTTAAAAAAGGAACACGGTGTTGTTTGTTTGTATTTCACTTCAAATGCACTTACCTAAATATCTCAAGTTTTTGAAATAAATAATATAATATCACATATCATACATAACTTAAGAGCTTTCGTATAATAGCTTTCTAATGTTTGAAGCATTTTATTTTCGGTGACTCAAGTTTGTTCTATCTAAATAAATAATTACTAATGATAAGGTATACTTACTTTAGTTTTTAGTACTAAATACTACACCTGTTTAAAACTCCAGCGCGATAGTTCGAGACATCATCGTCTCGGTTCCCGCTCTTGTACACTGGGGTTATAATTACTTGCTTTAATAACGCATCAGGGAATCGGTATTCCCCCTGAAATTATTAAATATTTAATATTCTGTAATAAAATAAGGTATCTCAACTATGTTAAATCTTATTTAATTTAAATTGTATACGTCATTGTAGAACACGTGTATCGCTGTTCGCTATCATCTATATCGCTAGAGGTGAAGCACGCAGTGCGAGTTAGAGCCCAATGGCAACGCTCTGTGGTTGCCCCAGCTAGGGGATTAGGAATTAAAGTAAAAGTCTCCTGTTTTCGAGACCAAACTATTGAGTTCCAATATGGTGGGTCTACGTTAAGAATAGCGGAGATTCTGTCGCCACCTTCCAACTCCATCATCAGATCACCTCTTAGCTACGATAATATTGCGTTCTCATAGAGTTTACATACCTATGTGGTCCAAATTTTAGCCCATTCCGTTAGCGGGAAGTGGGTCAAATTTAATTTGCAAGATTTGACCCGTACATACCTACATACATTGCAAGTTAAATAAATGCTTGTAAAAATCGGAAATGAAAAGTAAATGGGTATTATTTTGTAGGGATTTTATCAGTTCAGTGAAGCCTGAAAGGCTGAGAGACAGACACATTTTCCAATTTAATCAATAGAACATAATGGAATCTGTGCGTGACCCATTCATGTGAAATACCTTCTACGGTCCAATTATTGCAGCCAGGTACGAAGCACACCATAACACATCATGCAACGTGAAAAATTCTATGAAAAATTCGGAAATGAATTTTTCACTGACATAGAAACAAAAATTTGAACAATGTCAAAAAATGTCAAGTCAGTTACTTATTGTGTTGCCATATTGATTCAATACAAATTGTCATAAATTATATATTTTTGCATTTTTATAAACCATAATATATATTTCAAAATAACAAAAGTTAATAAATATCCTTTTTTGTATTATGTTACATTTTTGTTTGGTTCCTAAAGTGCATTTTTTTTAATCCATCAGCAACACTGACATTGGTTTTTTTTCGTATCGCTTACGAAAAAAAACTCGTCATGTCTCGAAGATGGCGCTCAATCATAAGGCGGTCGTTGAAGCGCTTACACCGTTGACCAAGAGTCTATTATTGTTTAATCCACGCGCCATATTAATTATGTCAGAGAAGAATGAAAAGCGAACCATATCAAATGTACTAAGTTGCCATAGCATGGCCGCCCACTCAAGTGTTATGTCAACCGGGGTAAAAGCCACTATGGGGTTATTGCGTTTATTCGAATTATTTTTTAAACAACGTGAGTTACAACTGCTCCCGCCATGTAGTGATAGACTCTTGAACTACTTGGAGGAAAACGCGTACCACAGAGGGCGTTTTAACAGATCGTATTCGAGTCGTTGACCATTTTGAAATTTAGTATCAATCCAGACCAACGCGGAGCGTGAGGTAAGTGTTCAAAATCCATTTACAACCTGTTTTTTCTTTAGGTTTCGGTATTATTTTTTATTAAAACATGACCAGTTTTAGTTAACTCACACGTACGAACTCCAATTTGTATTTAAAATGCTTAATGTTTAAAGTTAATTCCATATAAAGTGAATGGAGGTTATTTTTCAAATTTGGCTAAATGCGTCAGTACCTTTGGGGTAATTGCGTCAGTGTAACGCTTTTGCCCCAATGTCAGTGGTGAACAACCTTTTCCTTGATACGTAATTTAAATTTTAACTTTATTGAATTATTGTTTAAAAATTATCACTACATAGTATAAAACAAAGTCGCTTCCCGCTGTCTGTCCCTATGTATGCTTAGATCTTTAAAACTACCCAACGGATTTTGATGCGGTTTTTTTTAATAGATAGAGGGATTCAAGAGGAAGGTTTATATGTATATATTTTTTTTATTTTATGTACTTACTGGTGTTACAGAAAACTCTTATAAACCGAAGCGAAGCGAGGGCGGGTCGCTAGTGATGAATAAATACAAATGATTTTGGTGTTTTGTTTGTACCTATAATCAAATTCTGAGTCGTGTCCGCTTTCTTTTAATATCAGAATAAGTACTTGCATACATAAAATCGAAAAACTCTATTTGGTTTTACCCGCAATCGGTCACAAGGTGAAAATAACATCGCTTTCATAAATTTTCTATCTCACTCTTTTCAATCGAAGAAAAATGTTTACGACATCTGGTATTTAGGTTTGGATAAATGCGTCTACAAATTGAAGACGCATTTATCCCAATTATATTATTTTCTGTCTCAGCTTATTAATAGCTGTTTTTGGGCCCTTCTAATTATAAAACCTTCTAGAAAACTGTATTGCAGAAACGTGTCATGAAGTTTTGAAGGCCTAATTGCAATCTTTTAACAATTATTTTAAAAAGATGCATTTTCCCAACCTGGGGCAAAAGCGTCTAAAATCTCGTTTTTTTTAAAAATGCCTATATATATTTTAGTTATAGTGCAGCGAAAAATTTAACACACGAATTGAATTCCCAAAGAGTTGTAAAAATAACAGAACGAATGAGTATTTCAATATAGAAAATACATATATCGTTATTTAGGTCTTAAAAAAATTTAAAAAAACAGTGACGCCTTTACCCCGGTTGACCTTATTCTCTTTTCTCTTTGGTTGCCGCCCATCTGCAGGAAGGTCACTCCGATAAAATTTTTCTGTGTTGTTGATAATAGGTACATTGCAGTTAGCAACGGCTGGGTGAGTAAAGCATTTCGTTTTTTATACTTATGGGCGATGGAACCAGGGGCCCGTTTCTCAAAAAGTATTAGTCTAATAATATTAGTGTTTTGTCTCATTTTGTAGGTTTATTTTTTATATTAACAGAACTAAGGGTCTATTTCTTTGAATTGAGAGTTAAGTGTCCATTATTGGTGCCTTGACTTAAGAGCGTACGCAGACAGAGAGCGGTCAGAGTTCCGCGTTCTGGTGACCGTTGACCGCTCAAGAGTTCCGACGCACACAAGTGGCGTTCAAATTCTCGCGTTCTAGTTTCGTTCGTGTCTTCGTACATGCAACATGTCACTAGAGAGTTCATCTTCCGATGAAGAATTATTGCTCTTGTGGAGCTTAGTAGCTTCTAAAAAGAAAAGAAAGTATTAGGTGCACCCAATTAACACCATGCGAGAAGAACAAGGCGAATTTAGTAGTATTTTTCAGGATTTACTTAAAGATGAATTAAATTGAATTGAGTGAATTAAGGTGGTGGTGGGTGATTCCCGATCTTCATGGTGCAGCACGTTAGCCGGCGTTCCGCAGGGTGGCGTGCTGTCTCCGCTTCTTTTTTCTATTTTTATTCATTCTATTACGCAAAGCCTTCTCTCTTCTTATCACCTTTATGCTGACGACCTTCAAATTTATTCACAGGGTACGCTTGACGATCTTTCTTCGGTAGTTGACGCTGCCAATGAAGATTTAAAGCGTATATTGCATTGGTGTAATGGGTTTGGGCTAAAAGTAAACCCTACTAAAACTCAAGTAATCGTCATAGGCAGCTCCAAACTTATTTCTAGAGTCAAGTTTGAAAATCTTCCCCCAGTTTATTTCGACGGTGCTCTTATTCCTTACTCTCTACAGGTTAAGAATCTCGGTGTCATTATGGACTGCTCTTTGTCATGGGCACCTCAAGTAAGTGAGACTAGCAGGAAGATGTTCGCAGCTGTAGGATCTCTAAGACGGCTTCAAAACTTTCTGCCTCTTTCTACTAAAATTGCGCTTGCTCAAACTTTACTCCTTCCTATTTTAGATTATGCTGACGTGTGCTATTTAGATCTTACTGAGGAGCAACTAAATAAGCTTGAGCGTATTCAAAATTTGTGCATACGGTTCATATTTGGGTTACGCAAGTATGACCACGTCTCCATTTTTCGCAATCAGCTCAAGTGGCTCCCAATCCGTGCTCGTCGTAACTTTCATATTTTAAGTCTCCTCTTCAGCATACTTTTCAACCCTGCAACCCTGTGTTACCTTAAGGAGCGTTTCAATTATTTTAATTCAGTTAGAGCTTCCCAAAACCAACTTTTGTCAGTCCCCTTTTCTTCCTCTAAGTTTTACTCCAATTCCTACACAATCCAGGCAATAAGGCTATGGAACGCTTTGCCTACAGAAGTAAGGCGTGCTCAGTCTATTTTTATTTTTAAAAACAAGTTAAAGGAATACTATCTATCGCTTCCGTAGTTTTTCTATGATTGCTTTTACTTTTATTTTTACCATCCTATGACCTCGTGTATTATCTTTGTTTGGCTGATTTCTAGAATTTATGTATATATATTTTTTATTTGTATAATAGTATGTATTTAGCGTGTATTTAGTATGTATTTATTAACTAATTTACTTTGTTTATGTGTATATTTATATGTACTTAGTTTATATTTGTGTAAGTAGTTTTTACAATATCAGAAGTGTTTCTTGTAGTTTAGTTTGAGTTCTGTATAATTTAGTTTGCACCGCCTGCCATGTATTTTTGTTTTTATTATTTCTCTGTCCAAGGTTGTCTGGAAGAGATCGCTATTTAGCGGTAAGACCGCCTGTTGTATACCTATAGTTAAAATGTACTGTTCCGTGTTTTGTTTTCTTTTGGTGTTCAATAAAGAGTATTTGTATTGTATTGTATTGTATTGATGAAGAAAGATTCTATGTTTATTTTCGCATGTCGATAAATAGTTTTAATGAATTGTATAACATCATGAAACCTCATATCGAAAAACAAAATAATAACTGGAGGAAGTGTGTTTCAGCAAAAGAAAGGCTGGCTGTATTTTTAAGATTTGTATTTATTTATTAAGGATAAAAAATTAGATTACAGTATTTATTCATGTATTAGCAGTAGATTCGAACACACATCACTTAAATCGTATAATAAACTTCTTTCCCTAACTAATTCTATCAACTTTTCCGTGTTTGCAATCTCCGATACGCGGCGTTCAGGCGTTCGCTGTCTCGGCGGCAATTGAACGCTAGAACGCGACGTTCCGCTTTGACCGCCGCGGTCTGACCGCCCGCTGTGTGCGTTACTGTTATAAACTCGGTACGTTCGATAGAACGCAGAACTCTGAACGCGGAACTCAGAACTCCTGACCGCGCTCTGTCTGCGTACGCTCTAAGTGTTCCACATTGGTGCCGTCATCCTATAATGTTAGGTAACGTTTGTAATGTTTTTAGGCATATAAAATAAGGAAGGGATTGGAAATAATAAATAAGTACCTGTGCAAATCTGTAGGCATAAGTAGGCTCCTATACCGTATAAGGGTGAATTTTAAAATTATTGCACCTGGGTGTGACTTACGCCTACAAGTCATAGTCATGGTAAAAAAAACTTAATCGCATCTTAATTAGGTATCTAGGTAGGTATAGGTAATGATAATAACCTTGATATGAATTTAATTAGAATAATAGGTAAGTACCAAATTAGTAAAATTACGCGTTGTTGTGAAACTACATAATAATATAATCAGCTTGTCATGAGTCAGTTTTAGGTATACCTACGAGGGCTGCACTGAAAGTTTCGGGAATCTAATACTTAGAAACATATTTTTGACACATATCATACCTTTTTATAATCTCTAGAGTTTCATTATTTTAACACACTGGCCACATAGAAAAAAAAAGCGATGGTTCGGTTTCAATTGTTTTTTGAAGTCGTCGAGTCGCTGTTGAAAATGGAATTGTCCCGTGAAAATGTAAGAGCTATAATTTATTACGACTTTAAAGTGGATTATCGCAAAAACAATGTGGAGACCGGATGATTGTTTCTTTTAGTAATGAAGCACCTTCAAAGACGACAATATACAGGTGGTATGCAGAATTTCAACGTGGCCGTCTATCCCTCACGGACGACGTGCGTGAAGGTCGACCAAAATCGGCAGTCACGCAAGAAAACGTCGATGCTGTGCGTCAGCTGATAAAGGAAGACCGACATGTGTCATATCGGGAGATTCAAGAGTGTTTGGGCATTGGAATGAGTCAGATACAAATCATTTTACAGGAACAATTAGGCGTGCGAAAGTTGTTTTCCCGTTGGATCCCTCACTTATTGTCTGAGGAGCAGAAAACGACTCGTGTCAATTAGTGCCTCAGAACTTTGAATAAATTCAACGGAGAAAGCTCAAATGCAGTTTTTAGCATTGTATCCGGTGACGAGTGTTGGATATATGCATATGAGCCTGAAAATAAAAACCAATCTCGAGTATGGGTCTACGAAGATGAGCTCAAGCCGACAAAAGTTATTCGTTCTCGCAGCACGGCCAAAAATATGGTGGCTACGTTTGTCTCCAAATCGGGTCACGTGGCTGCTATTCCTCTTGAAGATCGTAGAACGGTCAATGCCGATTGGTACACCACTATTTGTTTGCCGAGTATCTTTGCTGAACTCCGAAAAAAAAACCCTAGTCGCCGCATTATCCTTCACCACGACAATGCCAGCCCTCGCACCGCTCGGAAAACAACTGAGTACCTGGACGGTGAAAAAGTCGAATTACTGGACCATCCTCCATACAGCCCCGACTTAAGCCCCAATGACTTTTTCACATTCCCCAAAATTAAGGATAAGTTGCGTGGTCAGCGGTTTCAGACGCCGGAAGCAGCAGTGGAGGCTTTTAAAATGGCCATTTTGTCGACCCCCTACTTCAGACTTCAATAAGTGCTTTAATGACTGGTTTGATCGCATGGAAAAGTGCATAAAATGTAAAGGAGAATACTTTGAAAAACAATAAAAATACTTTTATTCAATTTAACTGCATATTTTTTTCTATTCCCGAAACTTTCAGTTTGACCATCGTACTTACCTGTGCAATGTGCATGCATACGGGGCGGCACACACTTTAATAGCAAACAACTGGGCAAGAGTATGTCGGACTATGCTGTGTAGGGCTCCGAAGACGTTACGACAAACACAAAAAACCACATGAAAAAAATTGTCTATTTAAAGCTATTCGGTGCTGTCTTAGATGATTTTTAGTAGGTATAAACACTTTAGTCGCCTGTATCTCAGGAACTATTTAAGTCCCTTAGTCGTGATAGTTTTCCGTTTAAATTCGTTATATGCGCTTTCATTTAAGAAATTTTTCAGATTTTTAGTATTTGTGGATCCCTTAATCGAAAAATTGTATTTACAAACCAGCAATATTTTTAAAAGACCTTTACAACGACACCGGCACGAGACGGAAGACGAGAAAAAAATACATCCCCACGTTACGTATAAGGGAGGTACACAATATTTTTTTTATTCCTTCCAAATTACTGCTTTCTAGTAGGTAAGTACTAAGGGCTGTATTAATAAACACATCTTGGCTGAGAGGCCCGTCAGAAGATACGTCAAACCATAGAACACTGTCATTTATGACACATCTCGAGACGAGCATTAGAGTTGAGATTAGTTTATTAATACGGGCCTAAGGGCCGTACTTAAATTGTGACGCGCATCCCAGCCAAGATGAGTTTATTAATACGGGCCTAAGAGTCTCTGAGCTAGGCTGCGGATGGACGGCCGGACATGGCGAAACTATAAGGGTTCGTAGTTTGACTACAGAACCCTAACACAACTCAAAAATTACTAAAATTGGACACATCATAACTTTTGCTGTAAGTTTTGAAATGAAATAAACAGTTTAACGTCAATCCAAAAGCCGACTTCCTAACATTACATCGGCATAGTCGTTGAAATAAAGGACACTATTTCATGCTGGCTACACTGTGATTGCGTCATTTCATGAACAAAACAGATACCTATTATAAATATCAGTGATTCATCCGACGTTGTTTTGGTCATCCGATAACAGTATTAAACAAGAAACAAAAGCAGTGCATATTTCTAATCGGCGATATATGCAAAAGGTGAAAGTGATTAGGTACCGAGATTAGATACTTATACTAATATTAATCTTAATTAAACCTTAACACTGACCTGCACGGTCTATCTAATTCTTGTTACTTATACGTGATCAGTGATGAGTCAGATTCGTGTTGTTTAACCTATCCTTGACATTTACCTACTTATCCTAGAACTTATCCCCGATTACTTCACTTAACCTCAAAAGTAAGTTACCTTAGCAAATTTAATGTTAATTATTAGTTTAAAGCCTATAATGTGCTATTTACCTAACGCATAGGTACTCGAAACTGTTTAGTCAAAACTTAAGTATATTATATTATTCAGGGTTTTGTGGTCAATCTAATTTATGTTAGTTTTTCCATGTTCTTTTTATGTTTGGTAATCTAGAGGTCTAGAGGTAATTTTAACTTTTAAGCGTATCTGTGCTATCTACCTGACGCGGAATCGGATATTTCAGATGATTTCAGGACAGTAGGTAAACGACAAAATGTTATTTTTTAAACTCAAAATGAAACGAAAAGTCAAATCTTCACTAAGCATAGGTACCTACTTACGATTTCGCAGTCTAAGTAGTTGCTTTTAGTTTCGTCATGTTTTTTTATACTACACACAGATATTTAAACTGAAAAGGATAACAAAATAAAGCTTGTACTTACTTAATAGTGACTACCTAGTAAGACCAACATTATTGTTAAGCAAAAACGCTACAAATAAATGTTTATTCTATCTGTGTTTTATACCTACATATAAACATTTCACGTTTCAGGTTTGAAAATGGACCGGTTCGAGATTGAAGGACACACATTAGGACACAGGCATCGTCACTATAATAAAATTCTTAAAGAGACCAAACACACAAAAGATATCCGCGAAAGCGATGACGATGTCTACAACTTGCTCAGAGTTGATGTGGCCAGTAAGAACAGAGATGTGGATTATATTTTGGGATTACTCAAGGGCAATAATATGCTTTTCGTATCTCGGGCAATCAATCAGTGCCCTTGGTTGATTACCGATAATCAGCATGCACACATCATTAACCCAGAGTACTTACACTCGGAACTGTTCCCGTTGATGATGTCTAAAGCGGCGAGAAAGTTGATGCTTCATATTCGGCTCAACTTGCGGGACGAAGACCGTGTCGAAAGTTTCTTTAACTATTACGAAAACATTGAGTTAGATATGGCTCTAAAATGGCTTCCCCATTGCTCCGTTCCTTTTATGACAACCCAATTTGAAAAATACAAATCCAGTATACGACTAGATCTTCTTAAACGCCTTTGCGAAACCAATCATAACATTTTAAAATTGTATGTAACCAAGGGCATGGGCAAGAGAAGGCATTTCTCTGTCAACAGTATACTTGCAGCTACAATGTTTTTATTAAATACACACACGGAATTCTATCTCGATCTAGTAGAAATGCATCCCAAGTACGAACTCCCTAAATTTAACCCAAAACAAACCAAATTTATAATGAAAACTTGCCCTAAACGTATCCATACAATGTTCGAAATATATGCGGAAAAAATCGATTTACCTACCTTCGCTAAATTTTTAGATCCCAATGAAATAAAAGATTTTTTACTGAAACAAGCTAGAACTGAAAGTAGTGAGTACATGGGATGGGTAAATTACGATAGTATTAAGCACTTTATAAAGAGGATGCCACAAGAGCAGCGTTTACAGTTCATTAACGAAATATTTTTAAAACCAGTTTCTAATCAGAATAAATTATACCGCTCCGTAACAGCAGACGGCTTTCATTTTACTAAAACATACAATTGGTGTCAATTTATACCATTTGATATAGCACTAAGGGAAATTAAGGAAGATATAAAGAATGCCTCTCGTGCCAACGAAAAGAAAGAGATGTTATGCAGTCTGGTTCGTGTTGCCGGTCGCAATTTACAACACTTGGAAGCATTACTACAATACTACAACGATGACCTTTTGAAAAGTGCTTCTAATTACAAATGTGAGTTTGTAAAATATTTGTGTCTGTACACAAACGTTCATAAATATAACAATAAATGTTGGAATCTTTTTAACAATATTTTCTCTTCTATGAAAGTTGATGATTATGAATCTTGTTGCGTGGACAATATTATTATGTATAAAGTATTAAACAAAGAAGAGGTCCCAGAACCAATAATGAAACTATATAATTATGATAGAACTTTAAATAAATACAGAAAATCGATGACTTCTGAAGAGCAATCACGATTGTTCGAGTTCTTATACAAGAACTTTGTTAAAAAAATTGATGAAGAATCTAGAAGTGAAGGATACATGGAATTAATTAAATCAAGTTTGTCTCTATTAAATGATTGGAAGAAGCATCTTGCTGACTATCCTTATGTTTTGAATAAAATTCGAGACCTAATCAAAGTTAAGCTACATGGCTTGTCATGGGTTTACGATATCAACAAATCATGGAGAAAATGTATGTTCGAAGAATCAATTGTCATATGCCCCTCTCAGAGAACATGTATAAATGCACTGAAGCACGACCCCAGCCTGCTTTCGCGCAACGAAAAAGAAGTGTCAGAACTCCGTTGTAACGACACTATTGCATTGACGCAATTACTGCGCAAACTGAAATTATACTGGCCACGGTCTCTTGCCTCCGAGTGGACAGCAGCATACAAAGGGAGGATTATAGAACCGCTTGGACACAAATCATTGGTGCGCGGTTTGAGCACCTTATTACCTCAACGTGATTTTATCGTGATCGTAAACCAATACAAGCCAGAAGAAGAGAAAATAATTTGGACCGGAAATAACGAAATAATACTCAGTTTACAGAGATTCATAGCAAAAAATATGCATTTGGCGTGTCCCCAACCAGATCCACATACGGTATTACAGTATGCAAAAGGAGATTATCTTCAATTTGCTCTGCCTTCTGTCAACGCGATCTTTTACAACCTGTGTGCCGTCCGATTCCGCCAGTGCATGCTCGAGCTTCTAGATGCTCCAGTCTCAGTCCAGAAGCATGGCATTAGGCTCGCATTCTCTAAATTGCACAGCGACGAACTCCAGCGGATATTTATCGATTACTGGAAAAATAGCAAAAACGTATCGATTCGCGCCGTATTGTTCAAAGTAACCTTTCACAAAATGTGTAAAGAAGAAAATCCAGAAAAAGAACATCATATGTGGGGTATGCTGAGCGTTTTTATTGATGCATTAAATTTTGAAGAGGATAAAACTATATACGATTTACTTTCCGAGGTACAAGAGGTACCTCTTAAGACGAGACCGTTATTTTTGATGAAGGGTTACAAGTTTTTAAAATCATTCCTTCCATTTTCAGGCGTAGACAGAAATAAGTATGAAGATAAGCTAAATTCTTTGATAAGTGAAATTGTAAGAATTTATGAACATATGAGTTCAGAATTCGTAGGCGACATACTGAAAGATTACTTACATGCCGTCTCGACTACTCAGAAAACCGAACAGTTTGTTCCCAACGACATAGTGCCGCTCCTGGTACCATATCTCTTATATTCTGAAAGTGAAGTCGTGCAAGTTCAAAGATTCGATGCGGTGTTCACCCCGATTCTGAATCATATGGTGTCAGAGTGGAAACAAAACAAAGAGAAACCCAATATGGGAAACCATTTTATTAGTCTACTCAATAGTTTAAACAGAAATTTAAAAAATGTTGTAATTAAGAATTTGGCCCTCCCGAGTACCGTTTATGGCAATATTCAAAGAAAACTCGAGGAGTCACTCCCAACTATAGAAAACTATCGGTTATTACGAGAATGGATGTTCACAGCTGCGTTTGCAACAATTTTAAATGAAAACGCGGAGCTCGTTGAACGCAGCCAATACGAGGGCAAGAGCGATGATATGCTCTGGGATGCGGTTTGCGAACGAGCTGTTCCTAAACTTGCCAAAAAATGTGTCGAGTTTTTAAAGGACGACATAGCGCGATTCTTCCCATGCATTTACGAACATTTTTCAAAAGCGTTAAGTAGTGTGGTATTAAAATTACTTACTAGGAGATATGGCATAGACGTATTAAGACATATGCTTACGGAAGACGTACCACAAACTTATCTAGTGGCTATAACGATATCACCTGACTTTGCCTATAATGAAGAGAAATGTTTAGAAACACTGCACCAATTAATCTTGTCTCACCCGTCTTTAGAAGTTAAAATGCATTTTTATCACAAGGATAAAAATATTAAATACAGAATGTAATGTCAAAAATATACAAGATTTTGTCCGAATACTTGAAAAGATCACAATTATAAAACGTATCTATTTTTTTTGTATTTTATAATTATTTATTTTATACCTAATCTGAATACAATTATTTCTTGTACCTATGTCTGTTTGCGTGTATATTTTTTATTAACGATTAAATGCAAAAACGATCATAATTTTTGTTTTCTTCAAAAAAACACCCATTTTCAATTACATAAAATTCAAATAAAGTTGAACTTACACTCGCGGTCAAATAATTCGGGTCAGAGTGCGTTTTGGCTATTTCGAAGCCTTGGTTCCTCGCCAGGGGATGCTTGTAGTGAAATCTGATGATGGATACCCCGAGCATCGATACAGGACTTCCAGAGTGCCTAGGACACCCAACTGATTGAATCTGCGGCTAACGCCGGAATTGTGCATCTTCAGAAAAACATCTAAAATGACAATAAAATGTAAGGAAATCCAAATGCTGACCCAAACTCTCGCTGTGGTGTCAACTGATTGTGCTATCAGTTAGGTATCTTAAGAACTTTTGACCTCCTCTATTGAACCTTGGAGTATCCACCATTAAACCTCACTCAAAACAACCCCTGGCTAGGGACCAAGGCTTTAAAGTAGCCTCGTTTGTATGAAAATCGCACTCTGACCCGAATTATTTGACCGCGAGTGTATTATGATGACATTACCCAATATTTTGGATTAGATGTTATGGGAATCTGGGAATGAGCATGAGCGCTGATCCCCATAAAGGTAACGATATAATTCGGCAGCCGTTTCCAGAATTGCATAGAAAGAAGGATAATAAATCAATCAGTATACTGTAAAAAAAACATTTTCAACAGCATTTAAATAATAATAAAAAGAAATGGCAAAATCTTTTATTGCCCGATCACTTAACCTAGTGTCCATAACTCTAAATACAGCAAACTATGTTGTCGGTAATTAAACAAACGACAGAAAGTTTGAATAATGCACGGTCACAACACCAGAGTCCTAAGACACATCTTAAACTTTACTTCCCAGTGTGCGAGACTATTATTTAGATAATAATTCTCCACGGCTAATATTGTGTTCTAAATGTACGGTTATAAGGAAGTTTAAGATATGTGCCAAGGCCTTTACAATCTTTATTCGATAGCAATATGGTGCAGTCAATTCTTCAAAATGTTTTCTTTACTATATTTGCCCCACAGATAGAAAAACCGACCAAGTGCGAATCGGAGTCCAGCACCGAGGGTTCCGTACCTTTAGTCTTATGACATAATGTATTAGAAAAGTTAAGTCCTGCTGCTACTCTGTGCATTAAATATATTTTAGAAGCCACACCACATGAGACATACCTCACTTCTACAGCTCTCTTTAAGTCAACAGAAACCTTAAATGCCATTACCGAGGCCCTACTTTCATAATATAAGTTCAAAATTACGGGTTATTCCCACCTGTTACCACCAATATGGTAAAAGGTGATTTTTTTTTCTCATCTTTTACTAGTGGTAACAAATGGGAAAAATCTTCCCAGTTGTTACCACCGAGGTACTAGACTGGTAAAAGATGGGAATAACCCGACGAAGTAACGCTATCTCCATCCCCGTCACTCATCATTCGAGACTAAATCGAGAGAAACTAAATTCGAACTGAAATTTACAAAGTAGTGCCTTTGTACTTCTGCCTCTTTGCCGAGAGTTCTTATCATCCGCAACACAAAGTTGGCCTTACGACTATATATTTAACTATTTTACACACAGATAACCAAGGTTTAGGTACGGATGCTTAAAAATCATGATTAGTAATCGAATTTTCTACCCACATAGGGATGGTAAACTCTCAGCACTTTTTTTATTACGAGCAAAAGATATTTATTTTTAAGTGTTAAATGCTCTTTCTTACTTACAATTTTTACTAGAATTGCCCATTAATTTAAATTTATCCGTACAAGATAATACATATTTTGAAGACAATTTATTCAAGTTTAAAGGGAAGTTCTAGACACTCGATGATAACATTGATAACATTTTTGGAACCTAGCTTCTGATTATCTTCTGCTGATGATGATGATGATGATGTAATAACACTAGACACAGTTTAAATTTAAGCCGAGAACTAATAGGACAGTTCATTCGAGAAGCGAATTTCTTCGTGCATCGAGACAACCGAATGTCAACGGACCGCGCTGATATAGTAAAATAAACTCTTATTTTCGAGGAAAGTTTTTTTTTTCATCAATAATGATATTGCGTTTAATCTCATTCTCATCAGATGTTCAGTGACGACGAGGTCGAAAGCGGTACACGCTGACCCAGAAAAAGCCTATTTATTCCTGACTGATTATTATTTATTACCTGAAGCGTATTTTCCGATCGCGTTTTTCCCCATGTTGTTATGAATTTTACCACACGCATTTATTCTTCTCTTTCTTTTCCATTCGTACGGACGTAACGGACCCATATGTTACTGACAGCATAACTTTCTACATTTGTAATTTTCTAATAGTATATTTACTTGAAAGCATTTTTTCACACACGCCTAATTTTTCGTTCATCGAGAAGTCATCTATGATCACTCTTATTGACCGTTCGCTCAGGAAGTTGGATATCCAGTTGCACAAAGCGGTGGTAATCCCGAATGACGGAAGCTTGCTTTTAAGGCTTTCAGGCACTTTATTATGAAACACGACAACGTGTATCTGCACGACGCGGCAACGAACTTTTCTACGGCGCCGCGCTATTTCACGTCAACGACGCCGTGCCGTGGTGATGCGGCCAGGCCCTTGCACCAGACAATAACCACCGGAACACGGCGAGCGACCGGGTACCGTTCCTGGAAGTCTCAAATTCACGAAGTCGCGGGCTAGTGCTAGTGTTATTATGAAATCAGCAGTTCTAACTCCACACACTTTAGTATAACCAATCAGAAACATAACTTAATCAAGAATAGCTTAAACCATTTGATTAATTAGGCAGAGATAAAGGTAACTTAACAGACTGAAAGTCAAATTAAGCTGAAACTTGTTTAAGTAAAATGAAAACAATGCAGTTATAATTGTTTCATGTGCCATGAGGTTCCACATTATAACATAAATGTTAGGTCTAAAATATCAGAGATATCGGGTATTTATGTTTTTATGTAGTTGTGGAATTAACAAAGTTGCCTTAATAAGACCACAGTAACACAATTCCACTGCAGCATAGACTTAAAACTCCAGTTAATCTGTAAAGGAAAAATACACACCATTGAATAAACCACTTGATACCAGAATTTGTATGAAACGTAAGCTCTATAAGGACTAGAGGCAGCCTCGGGCGTTTCCTCAAATGCGTATGCGCCTCAGCCCGTCGTGCCTCAACCCGAGACTGTGTCTGTTGCCGTAAGTATAGTCTGTATTTTTTTAACTGAGTTTATCAACTACACAAAGCCATTGTCTCTGTACAATACTATTGCATTGTTTTGCTTTCATAAACGCATACAAAAAAAAAGAGAATGAGACTCTGGCAACATACCTACCTGGCGTAAAACGCGTGCAGTGTTTTTTTCTTTTAAAGCATTTATAATCTTATGAAATTGTGAATAATTCTCATAGTCCTTTTTCTACGAAGTAGGTCGTCGTTATGTCCATGAGGTTATAATTGTTATGAAATACAAAAATGTCGAATATGTTTTTTTTTTCTAGGTACAATTTAAACCTACTAACTACTAGATAGGGTTGATAATGAAAATTCAATGTGTTGGATTTTGTTTTGTATGTGGTTACAAAAACAAAAGATGATAAATAGTATTGTATATACACAATGGCTTTGTGTAGTGGATAAGGTCAGTTCATAAAATAAAGACTATACTACGTGCCTCGCAAGTTTGGACGTGAATTGAGCAGGTATTAACTATTAATTAAGGCAACGAATCAAAGACAGTCATAGAGATAGAGAGATTAAAAAAATCATTGTCATCAACTTTATATAATGTTGATCGCAGGACATCACAGAAAAATTACTTTGATCAATTAACTATATTCATTAAGACTGCACCGAGCAAATGTCGAGCGTCCAGTGGCGCCCTCATTACTATTATTGTGTTTTCTAATTAATTAAATAATTTCCTCGCAATCAGACGATTCCTTTTTGTAGCGCAAGTAAAAACACAATTTATGGGATCCGTAACAAACTTTAATAACAATTACCCTTTGAGTAGTCAAGTCAGCTTACCGGGAAATGGTGGCCACTTTTTTCCGTTAAGTTGATAACTCGAAGGTGAATTGTTATTAAACTATGTGATATACCCTATAAGTTGTGTTTTCATTTGTAGTACAAAAACCTACCGACCAATTTTAAGAAAATACTTTAGTTTATTAAAAAATACAATAATAGTAATGACGGCGCCACTGTACATCTGGCGTCTTAATGCCTCTATGTTTACTATACCGGGTGTACAATCCAAATGGGTCATTATGATGAAGTCGGAAACTATGAGAGATAGCGAGATCTGTTCTTAGGAACCATGACGTCGATTTTATATTTAATAATAATTAAAATAATTATTAATTATTATTATTATTAATTATTATTGTCAATATTTTTGTAACCGCGTTAAGTAAAAAGCACCAAATTTGGCTATGAAATCTTGTGTAAACACAACTGACAGTAAATTAGACTAAAATGCCCAGTTTTATTAATTTGTAAAAAGTCGTGAATAATATGAATCAATCATCAATTATCTGAAGAGACCTCTTATGCATATCTTATCTGCATCGGTATTATATGCACCCCATAAAAATACGAAATGCAATCTTGCGATCCCTACCCAAAAGAATTAATCTTTGCATTCAACAGAATGGCTACCATTTTGAACATTTACTGAAATAAAATAATTATCTTATTTGGTGGGTTTTTCTTTCAATTATTTAAACAAGATTCCATTAGTGTTGTGCTTCTTGCGACTTGCAGAATTTATACACATTGATTTTGACCAGGTTCGATTCCCGGTTATGTATGAGAGTTAATAAAAAAGTTTCAATGTAATTATTATTAAATCTAAAATCGACGTCATGGTTCCTAAGAACAGATCTCGCTATCTCTCATAGTTTCCGACTTCTCCATACTGACCCATTTGGATTGTACACCCTGTATAATCAAATCATGTCTATAACGAGAGTTTCATGAAGCAAAATTTCCCCATAATACTTCTGCTTTTATATATCAGTTTTTTGTTTTATTTAATCAAATGATAAATTACATTATCATAAATTATTATTTATATGCAAGAGCATCACATTTAGACCAGGGTCGATAATTTTTAAAACCAAAAAAAATAATAGTATGATGAAACCCATTAGAAAAGGAGGGGAATATTATAAAAATAAAAGGAAAAATAATTTACGGGCGATCTGAGGTCGGGAAGGGGATGGGGGTGAGTTTTTAAGGGTAAAAACGGTTTTTCTCGATTTCCGGCAAAACTAAAAGTCCTATCGAAAAAAGTCAAATGGCAAAGTTGTAGGTAATAAAAAAATCTAAAACTTTTGTATTTACACTTTTTTCACATAACCTCAAAATTTATGTGAAAAATCCAAAAAACCAAGTTTTTGGTTTTTTATTTTTATCTTTTACAAAAATTTTTTTTTTTAACGGAATTTGGTGAAAACTTACCTTTTGATGTCCCAAATATGCTGTAATTTATTTGATTAAAAATATTTATTTCTTTACCTTATTTTGAATTAATATCGAAAAAACACCCTAATTTTCAATCGAAAATTCACCCGTCAAAATATCAGCTTTTTTCAAAAATTTGGTATGGTTTCTGTTCGTTGAAATCTCTACTTTCCGATGGTGAAAAAAAATATATATGTTACTACAGTAAATCTTCTCAGAAAATGCAATCATCCATACTGATAATCTGAAAAGACAAAATCGAATTAATAATGCCTTCACTATTTTATCGTGAATAAACTACCATGAAAAAAAAAAAATTAAAGAAATAAATGTCAAAATGTATAAAAAATATATTATTATTATAAATCTATTAAAAATGTATAAAATATATATGGAAATCGGCCAAAAGTTTGTTATTAAAAATATATCGAATACTGGTTAGGCTAACGGTTGTAACAGCTGCTACGAAATATATAGTAGGTATATAATAGTAGGTATGTATGTAGTAAGACCCAGACCCGCCTAGCCCCTTCCCCACTTCTCCACGAAATACCGTGTATATATATATAATAATAAATATATTATATGCGTAGATGCCTATTTATAACTATTTTAAGATAAATTATATATACCTGAGTAGATATACCTGAGTGACCTACGAAAAATTGTAGCCCATCAAAAGGTATTTCGTGGAGAAGTGGGGAAGGGGCTAGGCGGGTCTGGGTCGTACTACATACATACCTACTATTATATACTATATTTTTCGTAGCAGCTGTTACAACCGTTAGCCTAACCAGTATTCGATATATTTTTAATAACAAACTTTTGGCCGATTTCCATATATATTTTATACATTTTTAATAGATTTATAATAATAATATATTTTTTATACATTTTGACATTTATTTCTTTAATTTTTTTTTTTTCATGGGATTTTATTCACGATAAAATAGTGAAGGCATTATTAATTCGATTTTGTCTTTTCAGATTATCAGTATGGATGATTGCATTTTCTGAGAAGATTTACTGTAGTAACATATATATTTTTTTTCACCATCGGAAAGTAGAGATTTCAACGAACAGAAACCATACCAACTTTTTGAAAAAAGCTGATATTTTGACGGGTGAATTTTCGATTGAAAATTAGGGTGTTTTTTCGATATTAATTCAAAATAAGGTGAAAAAATAAATATTTTTAATCAAATAAATTACAGCGTATTTGGGACATAAAAAGGTAAGTTTTCACCAAATTTCGTTAAAAAAGAAAAAAATCTGTAAAAGATAAAAAATAAAAAACCAAAAACTTGGTTTTTTGGGTTTTTCACATAAATTTTGAGGTTATGTGAAAAAAGTGTAAATACAAAAGTTTTAGATCTTTTTATTACCTACAACTTTGCCATTTGACTTTTTTCGATAGGACTTTTAGTTTTGCCGGAAATCGAGAAAAACCGTTTTTTACCCTTAAAAACTCACCCCCATCCCCTTCCCGACCTCAGATCGCCCGTAAATTATTTTTCCTTTCATTTTTATAATATTTCCCTCCTTTTCCAATGGGTTTCATCCTACTATTATTTTTTTTCACTTTTTATTATTTTTAAAGGCTTCTACCCTGGTCTAATTGTGCATTAGACTCCTTGCCTTCAATATTTAAATGGCGAAGGACATCAATCGGCTGTTTAAAATGATTGTTGCAAAAGGTATTTTCCTCAGCACCTCAGCCCGTGGTCAATTGTTCTACGAAGGCTTCCTCTAGCCCGTAAATACCTGTACAGTGTGAAGCCCTTCATACTAACACATCTCTCTCATTCACTCTCACATGCTCTTATGTAAGTCTTACCAAATTTACCTACACTAAGTGCTCTTGCACTGTACAAAAAATATATGCACTTGGGGTTACATTAGTAACATCGCCGTCAATAGAACTTGTAAACCAAATGAACCAATTCACCATGATTACTCGATAATCACGTACTTTTAAAGATCAAGTGAGGTCTTTGCAATGATTTATACACTAGATCATTATTTTCATATTAAGTTTAAGATCAAATAACTATTCATTATTCATAATTTTTAATAAAAACACGCTTGGTGAATATTTGAGGTTATGTGTCAAACAGCACTAATTTGTTTACATCGTTCACAAGTTCTATTGACGGCGACTTTAGGTTGAACAGAGTCTTTTGTTGCGTTCTAACTTGATCATCAGAATAGCTCTTAGATATCATAATATTGCGTTGTCTTTAGAAATGCCAAATTTAGGCCTTTCCAATAACATTCTGTTTAAAACTTGACATAACCTCGTAAGGCCTACCATACTAGAAACAGAGTTTTTGTGAGTGGGACTTTGAATCTACCAACAAGGCAATAAAGTTCAATTGCGATTGTTTGCTAATACCATTTTCTGTTTAAAGATAGGAAAATAAACCTTATTTTCATTTAAACACGGTTCAAATTAAATTGCCTTGATTATGTACATTGTATTGGAGACTGGGCCTTACGAGGTTGATAAGAAAAACAGTTATCAGTTAAGTTAAAGTTTGTAGGATATAATAAGGTTTAGTTACCTAGTCATCGGCACTTGCATCGTCCGGCGCAGGCGTGTGCCACGTGAGCCTCTCCTCGTAGAACTGGATGACAACTTGTGGGCACCTCACATTGGCCTGTTTAGCCGGAACCAAATCTGCTTCATCAGTGCCTTGCCATTTCATCAGGAACATGAGTTCTCCACTACTATCAGTTGCACCTGCAAGTAAAATGTATGATCAATGGCAAAGTCACACATTACACAAAACAGGAAAACTAAAAAAAAAAACTAGCAAAGTTGGGTACCTAATGACTTAAATGTTAAATTGTTACACTGTAGGACTTGTTGGTACAGTCACGAGATTAAATTTGGTACCCACCTTAGGTCCAAGTTCAATCTGACATACTACAACAATAAGGTTGAGTTTCGTAAAATTTACAAATGACTTGACATCTCTATTGACATTGACGACTTCATGCATATTTTTCTTGAAATGGGTCCCAAATTAATGCTTGTGACCGTACCCTTTGGGTAGTAGCCTACAGAAATAAATAGACAATAGTAGATTGTACAACAAGGGCATAAAACAAACCATTTTTTCCGAGACTTATGGTATCCAACCGAGCCGGCAGGCGAGGTTGGATAATTAAGTCGAGGATAAAATGGGTTTTAAGACCGAGTTATACACTCTGCTTTTCACTTCGATTACGAGGAAATAAAACAGTGATAATGTAAAAAAACTTCAATTAAAATCTAATTAATAGTCCAAAACCTCTTTCCCGCCACTGTATTTCTGTTTAATTTTTTTTTTATTTTCTGTTTGCGATTTTTGACTTAGGTCGAACGCAATACTGCCAAGTTTATACCTACGTTGATTTTTTAATGTTCTTGTTAATAATGCTTGTTTTTAATAGTTTTAAATTTCTTTTTTGTTATATACTAGGTACGATGCAAATATAAATAAAATTAATAAAATTAAAGTAAATTTATTCAAATTACAAGTTTATTTAATGCAGTCACCTCGTCTGTCTGGCTGTAGGGCTTAATTGTCTTAGTCTAGATGACGACAACCATTTATGCACTAGTGCATAAAATGCGATTTTATGCAGCCTATACCCAGCATAAAGAAGGACTTTACGAGCATGAGAAGTGAAAAACTATGTATTTGTCCACCTGCTAGGTTTACAGTTTCATCAAATAGTTACTTAAATAAATAGGTATTTTTTTAAATTTGTATGTTTGGCAGCAGTGAATTTGTTAAATACTGTTAAACCTAAAGCTTTAAAGAATAAGTATTTGACAGTTATATTAAAACTCACCAATAATCTTTTCCGGCTCTAGACCACGGTCAAAACCAGAAGCTTTTTTGTCATCGCTTTTGATCTTTTTAGCTCCTTTGAGATCTGGGGTTGCTGCAGAAGACTTGCGTTTTTTAATATCCTTTTCAGTTTTACTGACTTTGCCCTCTGCAAACAACAGAGAATCTGTACAGAAAATAGATTATTAAGCATATGTGCATGTTATGTTATTAATTTTGATACACAAAAAAATGTATTCTCGAAAGAGATTAGATGTTTATTTACATTTTATATTTATTATGAATGTATCATACCATTTTGTCCCACCACAGGTCCAGCTGCAAAATGAATAAAAATGAAAGAAAGCCCTCAAAAAGGATTGAAATTGCATGCTTTACATTTGTGTAAGGTAAATAGAATCAACCAACTATTAGTGCAGTTTCTGCTTGTTTATGGCATTACCATTTTTCCAAAAATACCAAATTTGGTCTTAAACAAAAAAATTGTCCACCTATCTCCTAGGTATTTCCAAAGCCATTACAAAATAAATAAATTCGTAGTAATCACTGTACAGTGCGACAGTTCTTAGAAGATGCTTGGGGTTTGTACTTATCTTTCACTCACTCTCATACGATCTTATCAAGAGCGAGTGAGAGAGATGTACAAAATCGTAGCATCTTCTAAAGGATCACAGACTGTACCACTTTTAAAATACTGATGACATGTTTTTGTGTTACATGTTATTAGATTACATTACACTTTTTCAAGAATGCAGAATAATCATTAGGTTCTAGGCACTGCAGAAGCCAAAAATAATTGGCTTGCCGGGAAAACATATATTTGTTTAATATAGACAACAAAAAAAACTAAAGAAGGCTCTTCCTAATCTGTCTTTCATATAACAACTGGGAACAAATACCTCTAGCAGCAAGCAGCCACTGACATATATACAGTTTGGAATTTTATAATCATAACCCGTTCTACTGACATAAGAAGTAGCAGAGATGTGAAATGGAATTCAAGTGTAATTTATTTGGTAAAATTACTGTCAGAAATGTTTCTCGCCAATTATGTAAGTTTCAAAAGTTGCAATATGTCACAGTTAAGCTAACATGTGAAATGTTTCAGAAATTGCCCACTAATCCCAACTAAATAATGTGATAAGACTAATACAAGTTTACCGAAAATATAAGTTCTACCGACACATTGCCTTGACCAATTCCAAGTACCTTGTATAATATGATATGAGACAATTAATATTAAGTCATTATTTGGTAACAAGCATTAAAAATAACATAAAATGTTCAGCTCATTAATCAAATAGTTACCAATCAATGAACTTATTTAACAGTTTTGTATGGTTACACCAATAATTTAGAGAAATATTATTATATGCAGAAAGTTTAGTTAAAGCAAGCTCAGATGAGCCAAATGTATATTATTAACAAGTAACAGTGATGAATAACCGGTTATATGAATTCCATGTCAAGCCACTCATTAAAAAAAGTTACCCGCTTCTTTCTTTTTCCTGGCCTCTTCAAATGCCTGAATAAGATCTGGACAATCAAGATTCTCCTCTGGCTCCCATGTGTTGTCAGCATCACTATAGCCTTTCCATTTAAGGAAATACTCCACCTGCAAAGAATATTAAATTTATAAATCTTAGGAAAATTGCATCTGAATGTTTTTTATATTTATGCCAGGAGAACAAATTAAATGACTTACTTTTGCATTTCGCACTCTGCGGTCAAGAACTTTTTCAACAGAAAATTCTTCCTCAGGCTCGGCCTCACCACCTTCCTTTTTCTTCTCAGACATATTGGTCTGCAAAGGTTCAAATAACTGACTTTAATGTACCTGATTATACTTATGAGGGAATCACTAGATAAATCGAAGAGTATTTACTTCAAGTCTTGACCTAAAGATGTCAGACAATGTATAAAATATAGAGAAAAATGCAATAACACAAAAAATAAAGCGTCTTGATAATGAATTATCAAACATTAGGTATAATCATAGGTAATACTAACATTCATGGACATCTGTTGTCTAAAAAAAAAGAGAATAGTTTTTTATAACATCAATACTTCATGTAAATTTTACACAAAAGATCATATTTAAAACAATTGAGTACTATAAATACAAGCATAGCGCAGAGCCGAGCTGAACTAGGAACAAAATGCAAGAGCTGAAATTATTAATTTGTGTACAGTACAGTGTACACTACAAATTAACATAAAAGGACATTCTTAACCTCAACTACTGTAGGGAATTCGAATTTTGACTTGTAACAAAGACGACAAGCTAAAAATACTTTGCAGTAAATTAGAATAACGTTAATTACAGCGTATTTAATTCATCACAAGCACTGTCTACAACTTTTAACTGATGATGCGAATAAAAAACAAACATCCAAGCTTTACTCCCGCCATTTTGAATAAAGGGAATCAAGGTAACTTACAAAATCTTATGCCGATTATAACAAAGTTTCAATGTAAGAAATGTATTATGGTTTACGGATAACGTTAATGCAAAAGCAAGTGTATAAATAATTTATTAACATCCTTACTTCGATCAGAACACACAACAATCAGAAATATCCAAACCGGCGTCGACAGACAGACCCAAACTACCCAAAGATATCCTATAATCTGTGACCCAAAGCTCGTTTGTTTATGGTTCGTTTTTCACTTTTTCGACAGACTAGATATATTTTTAAAAGTTTAAGGTGTACTGCAGTACTTAATCTGTAGCACAAATAAGTTACAAACGAGGTTGTACGTACCTAGTACTTATTATTTCGATGTAAACGAGGATGGTTACCACAGTATACTGGTTATTAATCTGTGACTTTGAGTGCCAAGTCCGTCTCGCTCGTTTTTCGAGGCCAGATTGAGAGAAAGGAATGGAGAGGTAGTAACGTAATTTCGAACTTGTATTTTCAAAGTAGGCCCTCTTTAGGCGGCTCTCAATTTCTCAAGCGGTTTTTTACAAGCATGCTGGCATTAGACAATACGTGGATTTTCGCTTGATTTATGCTCGAGAAACCTCTAGTCAATGCCTAAGTAACCTTATGAAACCGGCATATTGTTTGATTTTCATCCAATCGGTTATGCAAATCATTAAATTATCATTCTATATAAGACATACACGGGCGGGACTCGAAATATTGTACGTCGAGTAAAAGAGAAGCGTTTATACGGAAATACATTAATAAAGAAGACGGCATCTTTACTTTCATCTCACTCCTCGTATACATAATAATTATGTCATTTCAAGGCTGATTTTGTTTGCAGTGAAGTAAATTGTTTTTATCAATATCATTGTGTGTTATTTGTGTTTACGTGTGCTTCCGTAGGTTTCGTAGGTCCGGGTTCAACAGCATGCAATCATCATTATACTTAAAAATAAGTTCTATTGTTTAACGCTTCACAGTCATAGTGGAATAAAATTATTTATTTAAACACAAAGTTCGGATTTTACATGGTAACAATTTTAAACTTGGCAACTTTTATTTAGAAATTGTTTTTGTGATTGTTGGTAGAGGGCGCTCGTAATTTTATTTCAGAAAGTTGAAGTTGAGTTGAACGGGAAAGTTGTAAATAATTTTCATCAAATATCGACGAAACGCCTGTTAATCAAGTGTAAGATAAATAAAAGTTGATTCAATGATTACAAAGTGAATCCTAAGAGTAATGGAAATCCACATACGGAGTGCCATATGAAACAAAAAACTATCATTGCGCACGATACCCCAACGCCATTTTGAGGCGAAATTTTCTAAGTAAGTGCCAAGTATTTCGCAATAATACTGAATTTCACCCTCTCCGGAAGGGTGCAAGTTCTAATTATCGATAATAGTGAATGTGAAAGGCGTCCACGAAGGCGCAAGCTAGTGATCAAGTGCAGTGAGGGGTGACGGAGGTCTCAAATTGGTGGATACGCCGAGGTGGGTTGCGGCTCTGTTCTTGGAGGTTCACATAATTTAATTACGGGTGTTCTGTTGTGAACATAACCGAGAGTGCAGGAGCGCGTGTAGGCGGCGTCGCTGGGCAATACCACCAGTGTTGTTGTTCCGGGCGGGGCTCGTATTGTAGGGCCTCGGCGTGGCTGCCTGGTGTTATCACTGGCGTTTCCTACTGTTGCAGATAGCGCAGGCACGGAGGATGGCCCGGGCCGGCGGGAGTGCTCTAATTAACTGACGGACGACGCCAGCTCTCAGCTGGCGTGAGCAGTAGGTTTTTCTTTCTTATTATGTCTTAGCATGCCAACTATTTGTCTACACTTTTCAACTCGTACATTATTATTTTTACGTAAGACATTTACACTTGGTCTTATTGCTGCCTTTGCCATACCAACACCTATTTTAACAGCAAAATTTTATGAATAAGCTTTTTGGAATCATTGCCTTTTCTTAAATTATCAAGGCCAAATACAAGAAAAGAAATTGAGCTAAATTGCATTTTTTTATGATCCCTAATAAAGGAAATTCTCATTTAGAGTTATACTTTAGGTTAGTGCTACCTAATGACAAAGCTGTGAAATGCAGTAGAGGTTACATCCATTTAGTACTTTAACCCTTCGCATGCTTAGGCACGGATCCGTGCTCAAAATTTGGGTATCTTTTTGTATTTTTTTTAAGCTTAATTTTATGGACTGTATCGTAATCAGAGAGACTAGAACTTGGTACTTTTTTGACCTCCCGCATACGAGGGGTTAATAGTCATGAACAAAATCTGTACGTAATTATCAGAGTTAGATGATAATTATAATAGCTATTTGTTAGTAAACATTTGATTTTATGTATTTGGTGGGCACAGTTAAACAAAGCAAATCATTTATAGGTACATCATGATTATCAGTGATCAAGGAATAATGATCAATTACAGAATAATTGTCATTCAAGGTCAATGTAATGGTGTATCATTCTAGTGCAATTGCTGTTTTGTTGTTCTAGGTAATGTCTTATAAGAAATTTTGCTGAATGAAAAAAAACTTTATGATAAATGTTGGATCTGATAGACACCATGGTAACTGAACTATACAAATTATAAGCGAGTTTAGAGTTATCAGAACCAGTTCAATAATGTTATAACTGGACATTTATGTTATTTAATGCTATTAATTTTAACAAACATCGTCACACCACTTACATATGCTGCCATTTGCATTTTTTTCGTTACCTGCAGTATGGAAGTTGCCAATTCATTCACCTTTGTCTGTTACATCATTTACACAGAACTTATACATCTCTAATGACTTGAGCCATGAACCATGAAGTGAACCATGTGTATTATTAATTATTTTCTGACTCTCAGGTGTATACCAAATGTCATCTAAATTAGTTTAGCAGTGCAGTCGTAGAAGCGTATGTTACAGATAGACACTCTTTCTCATATACAGGGTTACGGCAGGGACATGTAACAACAAAATAAACTACAACTCACAACAACAACATATTTATTTATTTAAACCTTTATTACTATGACTTATTGATATAAAAATAAATATTGAATGCAGAATTTTCAAGTGGTGGTGGGGTTAAGGTATAGGTCTCTTCCAACCATCTCCATTTTTTTCTATTTCTTGCTGATATCATCCAGTTTTTGCCAGCAATTTATAGGACTTCATCAGCTTATTTCTATCCCTTCCCTATTCCAGTCTAAAACAAAATTATGTGTTATTTTTAGTAAGTTGATAGATTTTGGATGACCCTGTACCCTATTTCTGAGTGGATAGTGATAAACAAGTTTCATGTGGTGTTTGAAGTTGAAAATGTAAAATAGATGGTGTGGGTGGCACAGGTTACTTTCCTTAATTTTTTGTTTTTGTCATTAAATCGGTTGTAATAAAATAAAACTTATTCTGGAAAAAAAAACACTATGTATTACAGTTCAAAAGATGTCTCTCTAAAGTTTATTACATTACATTACATTACATTAAATCACGCCTGTTTCCCAGAGGGGTAGGCAGAGACCACTTCTTTCCACTTGCTACGATCTTGACAAATTTCTTTCGCTTCTTCCACATCTTAAAAGTTCATAAGTTATCTTTAAAGTTTATAAGTTTATTATATCATCCTGTATTAGGTTATCTTCGGGTAAATGAAAAATACCATTGGTATAGTTATTTTGTTGCATTTTGATTGTCAGAAACCTATAAAATTAGTTTAAAATGTTGGTAGGTATATTCAGGGAGACCTGATAAAGCAAAATTAGCAATATTTTATATTAATCTGTCCCTCCTGCAGTCAAGCTACCTATCTCTTAGTCAATTCAATCTAAATTGGTTCAGTGATTCAGCTATGACAGCCACTCACTCTCATTTATAAAAATGAAGTAGATTTATAATAGGCAACAGTGGTATGTATGTAAACTCTTTACTGTACAATAATAATAAATAAACAATTACAAGTAAATTCGTACATAAACTTAAGATTAACATGTACAAAGGCGAACTTGGTGAGTGGTGGCTATGGTTATTAAAAAGTATGGTATTGTTTTGGCACATTTCAAATACGACTAATTTTGTATCCTGGGATTCAAGATAAAGTTAAATTAGGAACATTTAACCTTGTATATCACAAGTTTATAAACAAGGGAAATGAGAAATATATTTGTAATTAATTAATAATACTTAATAGGCCTGTTTCATTCCAGATGTTTTAGGTAGCAATATGAATTACGACACTTTCGCTCGTGACATAACAGGCCGATTTCGGATAGGATCACAATAAAATGTAATTAAAGATTGTATTATTTAAGATTTAAGTATGAAAATGTTAAATAACATTTCTTGTTGAAAAATAAATTGTTCTTAATTTAGTATCCACACTAAAAAGTTTCCAATTTAAGCTGAGACTACCAAAATCAATAGAATATTTTTATTTTTATTTTCTTTGTATCATCCTCTATTCACGATGTTACATAACCACGTCAATTCATTGTTAACGGAAACATTAGGAAATTGGGCAAATTCACCAAACTAGAAATGAGCACAGAAGTAATTTTTTTTTTTAACATATTACTTAAAAAAAACTTGTTCATCTTTTGGCATTATAAACTATCTTTTATGCTCATAATATAATTGCAATTATATCTAACTAGCTGTTGTCGGTGACTATGTCCGCACAGGAAAAAAACATAGGCTGTTACTCAGGGATAATGTAGCATTTTAATGGTGAATGAATTTTTGAAATCAGTCCATCGTTTTTGGAGCCTATTCAATACAAAAACACAGACAATCAAATCTTTCACCTTTATAATATTAGTGATGACTTATGCTTTAAAGTTACATAAAAAAAATGTACGTAATAAAACAGTACTTACATTTAAAAATGCCCTATTTTGAATGTTTTCTGGTTGACATTCAGTCTTACAAGGAAAGGAAGGAAAGGAACTCTAATAGCTCTTATAACATTCTATGATGTCTGAATCCTGGCAAGCAATTTTTCCATTTACTTTAACTCTTGAAGACATGACGATTGTCCATTTTGGACCATTTTTGTTAGGGTATCTCAAAAATCTTTACTTGTTAACTAGGAATTTGGATAACTATACTGTACATACTTTATTCAAAGGAAACATTCGAAATTGCCAATTCCTAATGAACTTTGAGCTGTGAATAAGACAACCCAAATAACAAATAACCAGTATAGGTTTTGATTTTTATTTGAAATATTTTCTAACTGATATCTTGTTATGTTTTTGTTTCATTCAAAACAGTATATTGTTTATACAGAAATATTATGTTTACGGAAACCAAATGGCGCGTGGCCCAACTCGCACCTGACCGGTTTTTTTTTACTTGATAGGACAGTTTTATAATACAGCAAAACTTTGTAAACTTAGTTGATGTTTTGTAATTATTGCAGAGAAAGATGCCACGTCCTGGCAGCCTCAAGGACCCAGACATTGCCGAGCTGTTCAGTAAACATGACCCAGAGAAGATCTTTGAGGACCTCCGGGAGATTGGTCATGGCTCCTTCGGGGCAGTATATTATGCCCGCTGCAATCTCACCAAAGAGATTGTGGCTATCAAAAAGATGTCATACTTAGGGAAGCAGAGCGAGGAGAAATGGCAGGATATCTTAAAGGAGATAAAGTAAGTAAAGTAATAAATCAGTTCAACATGATGTATATATATTATTATACATCATGTTGAACTGAATTTTAGTATATTATATTGTCTTATGGTAGCTCCCAGCTGGATGAAGAGTTTCGGACATGGTTTTTTTAAAAGAGCATGAAAATTTACGTTACAAGGTAGCTCTTTTATCTAATGGAAGGCAATTTTTTTAAAACCCGACTGGATTTTATGATATTGTCGTCAACATGAAAAAATGTAATTATTCCATGAATTCTCATTACTTTGATGATTAAAATATTATAGCTTATGTCCCACAATCAAGACTATTCTAATAACACCTCACTCTTCAAAATCGTTAGAGCCATTTACTATACAGGAGGTCAGAATGATACGGACATACACACGTACATACATACAAATGCGTGAAAAACATTACCCTCCTCGGGTTTTTTTATCTATTCAAAAGCTTATTGTATGAAGAATTGCATTATATTTAAAGTTAATTTTTTCCTGGTTTTAGCTATAAACAACCAAACCCTCCTTAATCATTTCTTTTTTATTTTCCCTCAAGCGTAGAGACAATTGTTTAAGTTATTTTTGTATTTTTCACAGGTTTTTGAAACAGTTGGAACATCCCAACACTATAGAATACAAAGGGTGCTACAAACGGGAGCACACGGCTTGGCTGGTCATGGAATACTGCGTTGGTTCAGCTTCTGATATAATTGAAGTAAGTGCAAAATTATTTTAGCTCATGAACTGGTTAATGGTGGTGATTATTTCGTCAAAATCATGACAAGACGAAATAGGCTTGCATACGCAGTGTAAGGATCGTTCTTGCGGCCTCACCCAGCGGACTACCGTAATCTTCACATGGCATATTTTTAATTGGATTGGACCAGACTACTAAAATATTCAATTAGATTTGTAATGAACATAGGCTTTTTCATAAAGCATTTGTAAAATTCGTAAATCACGATGGTTTGAAATTCTCAATAGTGACAATAGCACAGGAAAGTTTAATATTTTAATTTGTACTTGCTTTTACTAAACTACCCTTCCGCGTAGAAGTAGTTTATCGTTATTCCCTCGGGAATAAGGTTGGATTGACATGTCAGGTATTTCGAACGTTTGTCAGGATTGCGGGCGAACTCTGCCCAAATGTCAGAATTTTTCAAACAAGCATTCCATAAAAAACAAAATTCTCATTTTTAGGATTCATTTATCAAAAAAAAGGTTAGACAACAATCATAACGATGATAGGAACAAACATGTTTTTAAAAAGTAACTTGAAAATTGTTACAAGAACAAAATTACTAAATTGCACCAATTGAGAATGAATCTATGTTGTTGCGAGGAATGTCAGGACTTTCTACATATGGCTACCCTACTTGGGAACTAACCATTTTCCAAATCTCTGTACCAAATTACACGTCGATCCGGTAAGGCAAACCGTGAACAAGAAACACAGGCAAATACACTGTCGTATTTCTAACATTAGGGTGGTACAGACGCGCAGCATTTGAACTATCACCCAGTTGCAAATTGGCAGTCCGAGTGCAGTTGACGTACGTACCATCAGAACTGCACCCGAACTGCCATTTTGCAGCTGGGTAGCAGTTCAAATGCTGTCCGTCAGTACCGGCTCAAATGTTATATTTGGGGGGGTTTGTAAAGCAAGAGACCAGGTTGCTATCTCTTTCTTTGGTTTCGTTATAAGATTGCGTCCAGAATCATGTTAATGATTCAAAACTAATTTATTTTTGGTCTGATATCTCTTGTCGTTTTCAATCCGGGCTTCTATTCGACACGGTAAAAACAATATCGTTTTTGACCGGTTACCTTATTGTCAACGTTTTGATAGCTCTCATTTACTTGCCAATAATGGCGGCAAAGTTAAAAACAATACGTTAACAGGTCTAATACGATTTGGATTTTACCGCTTAGAATAGAGGCGTTGCATGTTGTAATACTTTTATGTTCGCGTTTGCGATATCTGGCGAGATACGCAACTTCTACCACATGACGCATACATGGGATATCCTAACAATTACGTTGAATGCATCCATTCATCATTCATGCCACGACAGATATTTAGCGATATCAAACTATAGCCTAAAAGGATGACCTCACTGTTTAGATTGATTTCCGAGAATATTATTACTAAACGGTATAACATTATAGTGAGTACTCGAGAAGCCACTGGAGTACATTAATTGATGATGATGATACACTGTACTTAATTGTTTCGTTTACATAGTTTATTGATAGGTATTTGTAGACACCGTAAGTAATTTAGTAAAATTTATTGGTGGATCGGGAATGTGCAATTTCCGCGTAATTTGATTATGGATCATTCCAATAGATGGTAAAGTTGGAAGAAGCAATTTGTAGATAGATATTGTTTAGTAAAATGCATACTTTCATCATCCCAGATTATTTTTAAAATCTACCGGTGGTGTGAAAGGCTTTTTACCGCAAATTTTTGAGAATTAGGTACTACTTTATAATTGTACCGTATTTGTAACGAGGATTGTCCCGAGTATCTACATCTATAGGATCTGTCCATGGATAAATTATACTTGTATGTGTGTCTTGATTTTAACATTACTTAGGATTCGTTATCATTGGAAATCGAAGCGCTCGATACGTCTTATCGATTACAAATTTTTGCGTGTTTCTAAGATAGTAGCTAAATCGCTTTAACCTTGCACGTATACGTGTGTGTAATCATACACATATACGACATCGCAACAGGTTTTCTCCGAATCTTACACAAGCATTATTGAGCTTAGGTTTACTACTACATGCCAGACCGCATTTCTCATTTGATTTACCTATACCAAGTGTAGGTTAACTACCATATCTGTTGACTCATCATGAGTTAGTGTCTCTTTGATGAGTTTTTCCCCTTTGAGTTGTCTCATAAGCCAAAACCGTTCCCTTTTTATAATAAAAAGCAAAGTTCGAATATGTCTTAAATGGTTTAACTTTTTACGCGCTATATTGCGATACTTATTATATAGATATGATACATAGTAGGTAGGTATAAATAATAAATATCGGAGGACTATGTCACACCATTTGACCTAGTCCCAAACTAAGCTCTAGGCTTGTACTATGGCTACTAGACCGTTGTCTAAATATAACACAAACGAACTCACGCTCATCACACTATCTGCCCTTACCGGAATTTGAACCCGGGATCGCTAGCTTCGTAGGTAGTCATTAAAACTAGGCTAACGTGTCGTCCTGATGAGTATCTCAGTCAAAACATTGTCTGTGACCTATGGCACTATCATGATCTGTACTATTTTACCTACTGCCTGGCTATGTCAAGATAGCAAGATTGATACTCGTTTTTACTGTAATATCACGACTGACCATGATTTCACAGCTCGTCTGTGACAATATTGTGATCCATAATAATTTAGTACCCTTCCAAACTATTAGGTTCACAAGCGTCCCCTGCGTGAAGAGGAAATCGCGGCCATCTGCGAAGGCGTAGTATGCGGCTTGTCGTACCTACACAGCCTGGGGCGGATCCATCGCGACATCAAAGCCGGCAACATCTTGCTCACTGAGAATGGAACTGTGAAGCTAGCGGACTTCGGCAGCGCCAGTATTAAGTGCCCAGCCAATAGCTTCGTGGGAACCCCGTACTGGATGGCACCGGAGGTCATATTGGCGATGGATGAGGGACAGTATGACGGGAAGGTGAGTTACTGTTTTTTTTCTTTAGTAACCTCGAATTTTAGAAATGAAACTCAAACTCATAACTTTACATTTTCCGGAATTGTTAAAACTACCGGAATTATTGTATTTTGTAGCAGCTTTATGGCACTGGTTTCTGCTCAGGTGACATGGCTGCTGTGAAACGAAAAACTGTGATCTGATGATCATTGTTAGTCTGGCAAAAGTAACTTAAGAATTTATAGGTTAATATTATGTACAGTCAGCATCAAAAGTAGCTAAGCAGAATAGCATGCTCAAAATGATCTAGACACGGCGTATTCTCTTGACAATAGAGCCGAGTGCAGATCATTTTCACCTCATCGGTTGCGTAGCTACTTCTGCTGCTGACTGTACATATATATAACACTCCTGAAAAAGAGTTATATTCTTTGCCCGCCCTTTTCATATCATAATTATGTTATATTGCAAAAAGTGTGTTTCCTGATTTCAGGTGGATGTATGGTCACTGGGTATCACTTGCATCGAACTCGCGGAACGCAAACCACCTTATTTCAACATGAACGCTATGTCTGCCTTGTATCATATAGCACAGAATGACTCTCCTACCTTACAAGTAAGTGTACACGTCACGTTAGCACATTTACTGTCACGGCACACGCTGAACATGTTAAGCTCGTCTAATTTGATAAACGTCTTAAAAATTTAAATGTACATCCAGGCTCCAGAATGGTCGGATACGTTACGATACTTCGTCGAGGCGTGCCTACAAAAGAACCCGGCGGATCGACCGTCGTCCATGAAGCTCCTGTCCCACCCTCACATCACGCGGCCGAGGTCTCCCAACGCGCTCGTGGACCTCATCCAGAGGACCAAGGCGGCCGTCAGGGACCTGGACAACCTCAACTACAGGAAGATGAAGAAGATACTGATGGTTGATGCCGACAACGAGAGCGCTATTGGTAAGTCCCATTGGTTCGCTCGTGTGAGGGTGACGTAGCTCCTTAGGTACCCCTCCATTTATTTTAATTTTATTATTTGTTGTTTTAGTGGTTATAGTAATAATACACTATTATTATGGTTACGCCGCAACAATTTATATGGTCGAGCAAAAAACAACGAAAAAATCGTGTTTTTTTGTGTGAGGTCAATTTATTCAACTTTTTTTTTATTTTAATATTGGTTAGCTATAGTAATACAAATACTGTGAAAATTTCAAGTGTCTAGGTATTACGGTTCTTGAGATACAGCCCACTAACAGAAATACAGACAGACGGAGGTTTAGTAATAGGGTCCCGTTGGCACCCTTTGGGTACTGAACCCTTAAAAGGCAATGCCTTATCTCAGATTTGAACCCAAGAGCCGCCTACACCGAAATAACGATCATTATCAACTGAACTGCGCCAACCTTTAAGCGCGAAATAAAATTTGCATAAATTGATTGCTGTCTTACTTCTCCTGTTCTAGAGCAAGAAGCACAACTTAGCTGTCTTTTTCTAACTTAAAAGTAAGAGTAAAACAGCAGTTAAGTTGTGCAATGTTTATTGGTAGTGTAAAGGTCGTTTATGAAGTGGTGTGGTCCGCAGGCGACAGCGAGGAGACGGCGGAGGAGCGGTCGGGCGGCGACAGCTCCAAGTCCAACTCGGCCACCTCCGAGCACAGCGCCGCCGGCGCCTCCAGCCAGTCCTCCTCCTCGGGCAGCCTGCGCCGGCGCCCGCGCCCGGTCAGTGTAGACCACCTCTCCGTTAGTACCACCACTATTATTATTATTATTACATAAATATTTGAGAAAGCTCCCATACTGGGGATTGAATTTTTAATTTTTGATTAATGCGGTGAGCGTATATAGCAAAATGGTTGATATTAACAGATTTAGAGTTTGTATTTTTGAATAAAAATCTCATGCCTATAATATCAAATGCAATTGCCCCCACCGCGTTGTTTATAGTCGCACCGTTCTAAGAAATTCGATTTGACAACTGTCAATTTAGTACAAAAGCTTATTAACCTTTTCCACGCCATTAACGGATATATCCGCACCACTGGTTCAACGCTAACGACGGATACTTCCGTCATGGTTGACAGCTTAAATTAGACTTGAGTGGGTATGAGGTAAGGTTGACATTAGCTCTGGTGTTTAGTTATCATTGGTATGTGAGCAACGACTTTCTTTTTGACATAGCGTTAAAAAGGTTAATTATTATTGATAAAGGGAATTAGATCGATAATGAGTGGACGGGTCGGAAGGGGCCGCCCTAGGCGTACTTTTTCGAGTCAAATCGGTGAAATACTGGAAAAGGGCCGAATCTTAAGTACCCGAAACCGACGTGCGTGCATGACTCGATGTATGAATGTGGAAGAAGCGTAAGAAATTTGTCAAGATCGTAGCAAGTGGAAAGAAGTGGTCTCTGCCTACCCCTCTGGGAAACAGGCGTGATTTAATGTATGTATGTAAAGGAAATTATTATCAATAATACAAAGTAAACATTACAATTTAAAACTAAAAGTATGGCCAATTAAAAAATAAATTAAAGCAGAAATAAACCTAATTAATATGCGTTTGAGGTTATATTCTTTACTATTGTCAAATCCGGGTAGCCGAGAATGGCGCGACTATAATTAAAAAGAAAGCTTATTATTTATAGGTAACATTAAAAACATCAGAATATTACAAGTCAGTCGTCTGCCACCGTAAAATTTAAACTTGAAAGTTTTTCTCCAAATATGAATTAACGGTAATTTCCTAGCTTACTAGGCATTTATTGGAATGTATTGTTGCAGCAGATCACCGCGAACCACCACAGCCAGCAGCAGCCGCAGTACACGCACCTCAACCACCAGCACTCGTCGCACTCCACGAGGTCAGTCTCCTCGCTGTACTTTTTTACCATTGCCCTCACGATACTAGTGACTGACTGTTAAGGAGCATGCTGAGATACTTCCACAGTAAAAACGCTTGCGTATTGGCTGTAAATGCTCGTAGTAGTTGGTCATCAATTTTCTCATATTGCTTGTAGATATGTCAATTCTGTACAGGCTTCTAGGTTTCGATTGTAAACTTTCGCACTCCTAAACGTTATTTTAAGCCTAATTGCGACAAATGTAATGAAACTAGATTTCAATACACTTTGATTATTGTAAGTCACTTAGTGTCTTATAGTTGCTGGAAATTAAAATTACGTTATGCATCGCTTGTTAATTTTTAGCATGTTCAGTTTTATAAAAAATTTGAACTCCGTAGAAACTCAATATGCTAACTTTTTTTCTAATAGACGCTCAAATGCATTGCATTAACAATTTACCCTTGTAACTCTTTATACCACTAACTTCGTAATTTTCTTGTTAATCAACAATTAAATTTTGGATATTCTATCAAACTATCGAAGTGCACGCTATAATATTTTTATTAATTACCTGGTACAAAATGTGACAGTTTTAGCCGCTTTATCACCCATCACCCGCTTGATTCACCTCAGCGCACGTTCCGCACTAGAGCGCAACCTTACCTTTCAGAGCTCGCAAGCGCTGGTTTTACTCATGTTGCTGTTTCCTACGCAGAGAGAGCGAGAGCCCTCTGCCGGCTTCCAACGACGACTACGTTAACAGGGACGCCTTGCGAGAGTTCGCCAACCGCGACTCTCTCTGCGACGACTATGGGGATGACTACGCGAACAGGGAGGCCATCCGCGAGGCGCAGAGGGAGCGCGAGAGGGAGCGCGAGCGGCAGGCCGAGTACCGCGAATACGTGAACGCGCCCTCCACGTGGGCCGCGCAGCAGGAGGGCGGCGACGACAACCGCAACACGCAGCGCCGGCAGCCGAACAGAGGTGCGTATGCGTCACTCGACGTGCTCATTCTGAGTGTGTCGAGTGCGCGCGATCTGAGTGGCGAGCTTAGGAAGGCGAGAGAGGAAGAACCTCAGGCCCCGACTGCACTCAGATCGCACGAATACCGTGTTTTTTTTTAAACGGCGGAATCTCTTGTGCCCTAATTACCTTAAGAAAGTGTTTGAACATATTTGAACTCAATATGAAGGTTAATGTCAGATGGCCTAAGAATTTTGACAACTTTCAAACGACTGTTAAGATTTCTTGAAGTTGAACATAACTTTCACTTTAGATGCGGTTTTGTTGAAGTTTTTTTGTCAGATGTGTAAAAAAAATATGATATGATGTGTCCAATAGTCATTCCTGCAAATTGTTGACGCATTATATTTAAGTTTTGTGCTATTCGTAGGAATCATATACCTACAATTTATTGCAAGCGTGGTGTGTTTTGTGTATAAATATTGATGGCACTACTGTTTCATATACCTGCAAAATGTTTACTCTTCTCCAATAAGAGCATCTTATTCAATAAGATTAATCGATGGTAAATAGGTTAGAGCTACTTCTGGAATTTATAGTTCTTGTTATTATTAGTTTTTCAAAATGTGCTGATAGTATTGAAGCATCTAGGGAATTTAATGTGTATTTAGTAAGTACCAACAGGTTAATTGTGTAATGCGTGGTGTTACAGTGAGCAACAACGTTTCAGCGACTTTGTCGCTGGTGTCCGAGCACGGCGCTAACAACTTCGCCACGATACGCACCACCAGCATCGTCACCAAGCAGCAAAAAGAACATAATCAGGTATTACTTTTGAATATTTCTGAACGCGTTTTCGACTATAGGTTTAATAAATTCATGTTTAAATTGAGTTTTTTTGGAATGTTAATAATTCTATCGTTTCTAACATAACATAAACTTGATGACCTACCTATTTGACGTATTAAATAGTGTCCGTAAAAATACCGTAGGTACATAATCCTACCGACTGCGCCAGTCAATCCTCTTTGTTATAGTGAAATCAACCAAACCAGTAATCAGCTTAATACCGACTGTGAATTGATTACTTAAACCGTCAGTCGGTATTTGCGAATGTTGGGTAAAATATATTTTGATCGGCACCCCAAAAACAAGGGACGATTTTTTGGACGATTGTCACCACTGATGCGACAACATAAGATACAACGTGCCCTATATTGGGAAGATTGCGGACAAGAGGGTTGCTTACCATGCTTTAGTTTTCTTTAAATAATAATATAAGGTTGTCGGCATCTTATAAATATCGGTTGGTCACTTGTCTCTTAGTATTTTGACATTTATAATCAGAGGTCGGAATTTTCGTCGCACTTTTGGGCTTTCGTAGTGACTCCTCATTTATCGACTTTAAATATCGATATACCAAACTTCTCAATAGATTGTTAGGAACTTATTGTCATGTGGCTAACCAGATAATATGAAAAAAATAAGACAATATATTTATTTATAAAAAAACTAAAGAAACACTTGTTAGCACTAGCAAGTATTTTGAAAATGGAATTGAAAAGGCAGAAAAAGATGTAATAGATATTGTTAGCCGTATTTGGAACTGATTTTATAAGATGTATTGTTTTCCAAGTAACTTTTATATTTAACTATATACCGATTTCAAGTGTTCAACCGCATATTGTTTGCCTGTACCTTTAATATTTTTTGAATTTTGAGTTCTGTATTGTATCGATAATATATCATCAGAAGTCGATAAATGAGAACTCACAAGCGTTAATGAAAAAAAATCCGGGCTTTGTTTATAGTATATGTGTTGTTTCAGGAGATGCACGAGCAAATGTCGGGGTACAAGCGCATGCGGCGCGAGCACCAGGCGGCGCTGCTGAAGCTGGAGGAGCGCTGCAAGGCCGACGTGGACGCGCACAAGGCGCAGCTCGACCGCGAGTACGACGCGCTGCTGCAGCAGCTCTCGCGCGAGCTCGAGCGCCTGCAGGTCAGCTGGGGGACATTTGCTGATTTACAATATACTGCCCTGCTTTATTTTATCAATAAAGGGCTTGGGTTTGATCTCAGGTTTAATTGCCAATGTAGATTAAATCTTCCGTTGGTCATGAGGTGTTAATTTGCTATAGGACTTTTGTTTGAGATGCTGTTATTTGGCTTATCAGTATAATACATTATAAAAAGTATTATTCACAGCGTTACTGTTGCAGCGCTGATGTTCTGCCGGAAATCATGGAAAGCCAAAGCGGAAACCATGATTTATAGCATTAGGAAGACATAGATCTATCTCAAAGCTATATCGCGATGATCACTTACCATCAAGTGACTCGCTTGCTCGTATGCCTCCTTTTTCACGAGCAAATCTCGGGCTACAAGCGATGGCGGCCGCTTTACTATATTCCGTGTAATAAAAATAAATATAAAAAAGGAGTCAAGGGTCGTACTTATAAACTAATTTCAACTCTAATGCTCGTCTCGAGATGCGTCAAAAATGACAGCTTTCTATAGTTTGAGGTTTACTTTGACGTATCTTGTGACGCGCATCTCAGCCAAGATGAGATTATTAATACGGGCCTAAGCCTGAACCCTTCAGCAAAGCTCATCACTAAGCAGATTCCAAGTGTAATAAAATGTAATGTAACCTTGTATGTACCCCAGACGAAGCACGCGACGGAACTGGAGCGCAAGACGAAGCAGAACGTGGCGGCGGAGAAGAAGCTGCTGAAAGACATCACGGCGCGCCAGGAGCAGGACCGCAAGGCCTTCGAGACGCAGCGCAAGCGCGAGTACAAGGCCAACAAGGAGCGGTGGAAAAAGGAGCTCAGCATGGACGACGCCACGCCTAAGAGACAACGGGACGCCACGCTGCAGTCAGTGTTATATTCTTATATTAATTACGTAGTAGGAGGACGACTGGAGTAGCGGTGGAACTTTATATACAGTCGTCATTAAGTATATCAGAGCAGACAAGGTGTATTGTTTAAAAAAATTGAGTGCCTTTTTTCGTCTGATAAATTTTGCTACAGCTTGCTGAACGTTTTCACGTTCATTCTAGAAAAAAAGGTGTTGATTGGCCTTAGACTTTTATTCATAAACATAAATATATTTTTAGGTAGGTGCTTATCCACTTGGTTAGTGTCAAATTCAAATGTCACCATGGACGATAAGTCAATTGCATATTTTATGATAAATCATAAAACGTGAACTAGGAAATGTTTAAATAAAACATGTATCTGCGTGGAGACACACAGTAACATTCTACATTTCATTTTTTCGTCGATTAAAACTAAACCTTTTGAGCGCCAAGGCCGGCAAGTCACGTCATCGGAAGTTCGGTGGCACTGTCGCCAAACTAACTACTAATGGTTTGATGTTTTGTTTGTATTTGGCGCAGGTCGCAGAAGGATAACCTGAAGCAAGCGGAGCAGCAGGAGGAGGCGCGGCTGCTGCGCTCGCAGCGGGAGTACCTCGAGCTGGAGCAGCGCCGCTTCAAGCGCCGCCGCATGCTCGCCGCGCACCACAAGGAGCAGGAGCTGCTCAGAGAGGTAACCACAACACCAACCAACACTCATACACGATTGAAGCCCATCTAAACCTTTGGCACTTGTCCCACTGCCGGCGAAGAAGCGATTAGCTATCGACTATTTTCTCGCTCAAGAAACGAACAGAAGATATAGATCCCGTGTCAATAATAGTTGATCGCTGGCCGTTCAAATTGGCGCCGGCGAGAAAATGTAAATACACATAATAATATGTTGATCGCTGGCTGCTTACACAGCGGGCTCTACTCGCCTCCCGCTAATAATCGGCAGCTGAAGCTTGCTTATTGAACCCTACCCGAGGATCCCATTGGATATCATTGTGCGATTGGTATCGAGTTTTCCGCATTACAAGCATATTCACCCTCAATTGTGATGTAATCCGTTGACATTAAACAAAAATGTTAGGAGTGCGAACAAATGTGAGTTAATTAACTATCAATTATTTAGGAGCTGAACAAACGACAACAGCAGTTGGAGCAAGCGCACGCGGTGCTTCTCCGCCACCACGACAAAACGCAGGAATTAGAATACCGACAACAGAAGGGGGTTCATGCGCTAAGGTAACTTTTTCTAGTTCATTATGTTTCTTTACTGTGGTTTTATGTTGTATATTTTTTGTTCATTGTCACGCCATGTCAGTAATTAATTACGGTGATACTAAATTAGTCTTTGTTGAATGGCTTATAATTCAGTTCAGAGATACATTAAATATAGAGGTGAGGTTTTACAATTCAATGTAGCTCGAGCAAACGGTCATGCAAATATTAGAGACAGCTAGCATTTATTTTTAGCTAGCCTGCCAGTTTTTGTAGTTTGAGGTTACTACCAACTAAATCTGTCCATACCCGCTAGCCTTACTGAAGTCTATCCTCTTGATAACCTTTCTAACGCTACGCCGCCAATATTTTTACGTGCTCCAACGCCTCCAATCTTCAGGACATCATTGACTGCCGTCTGGGTCGTTCAGAAAGCTATATTCCGTTAGTTCACGTTCTTAAAAAAATTACTCGGTGGGTATACAAACAGTTTGGCTAGGGGAATCTTACTAATGCCTTGGCGCCGTGGTGTAACGTGTGGAGTATTTCAGAGAGGAACAACTGAGCAACCAGCACGCGACGGAGCTGGCCAACCAGCGCGAGTACATGGCGCGCGCCGAGCACGAGCTGCGCAAGAAGCACGCGCTTCAGCTCAAGCAGCAACCCAAGAGTCTTAAGGTAACCAGCTCTTGCTATCGTAGACCAACCTTTGACCATCGTATATTGGCCTCCAGCTGTTGCAGCGAGTTAGGCGGCGGTGAATTAATTTAAGTTTTAAGTTGTTGATCACGCTCGTTGTAGAAGTGAAAATTCAAATTATGAGCTTTGGAATAATTCTGAACAGGTTCAGTGTGTACAGTGCCGTGCTCCGTTTCTTAAATTGTGACAGTTCAAAAGTTTTAAGTACGGACTGCGGTAGCAATGGTAGGCTTACTGCGTTTTTCTTATAAAAATATTGCCTAAATTTAAAAGAAGTAATTATAATACGCGAGCATTGATAGACTCGCAGTGGTTCAAAATTAAACTAGCTTCTATGTCTGTAAAACTTTTATCTTGTATTTAGTCGCTTGCTGAATGTTGTTATATTATGATGACGATGTCTCCCTGTTGTCCTTCATCAGGGACATGGGGCTCGTAAATGGGTTTTCCAATGTTTTCGACAACTTCAAGACCTTTCCATGTTACTGTAAATAAATTCGATACGGTTAATTGTTTACAGCAAAAGGAGATGCAAATACGGAAACAATTTCGTGAGACGTGCAAGATTCAAACGCGCCAGTACAAGGCTTTAAAAGCGCAGATTCTACAGACGACTGCTAAGGTAAGCCTTTGTAAAATTAGAGAGAAAAATTATCCGTACTAAGTGGGAAAGTTTACCTTGTTCGCAGAATATAAGACAGCTTAAGCCAGGTGAACTAAGATTTTAGTCGCAAACTACGTTTGAACGCTATACTCTATTCAAGATAGTTTTAACACGACGCGATCAAAGCACATTTTCTCGTTCGAAAACGATCCATAGCCAATCGAAATGTATATATTACAGGAGCAACAAAAGGAAGTGATAAAGTCGCTAAAAGACGAGAAGCGACGCAAGCTGGTGCTGCTGGGCGAGCAGTACGACCAGAGCATCAGCGAGATGCTGCAGAAGCAGACCGTGCGGCTCGACGAGAGCCAGATGGTGAGGCACAGTTACTCTATTTATTATCTCAACTAACCATTTCACTACTTTTTAGCGTCTAACCCCTTTACTTATAAAAGTGGAATAAGCTTGGTATATGCCATGCTTTGTCCTTATCTGTATAAGTAAGGGGGTAAGGGAATCTGGTATTTAATGGTGAGACAATACATACATACATTTTATGATGCTGTCACGAGACATTGAACAAGTTCTTATACACAACACCTCTAAGGGAATTTCTAATAGCAGGCACTTTTTTACTTTTACCACATTTGTTTTACCGTATTTTGATGTAGTTGCGTCTCTTTTTGAAGGTTATAAACATCACCACTAGAACAAGATACACATCGTTTCGGCGACCGTCGATAGGCGACTGACGCTGTGGGCAATTTCGCTCTAGTGGATGTTTTTTAACTACAGTGTGGTTACGCTTGGTATGTCTAAGCGCTGATCAGTGCACCCCCCGTTTCCTGCAAAATTATCAGTGCAAGGTTTTGAATTTAAAAACATTTCGAATAAAGACTAAAATGTGTTCATTTTTCCAACCTCAATGAACAAAAATAAAATCAAATTAAAAATGTTTGTAGTGTTTACCTATAATTAGGTGTGCAATTAACTCTATTTTAATGTAATATGTTTTCAAAATTGTATTAGGGTCATACACAATCACAAAAACAAAAGTTGTCTCTCCTGTGGTCAATAGTTAAGGGCTCGTGTGCATATAAGTTATGTTTTTATTTGATAGGACTAAAGTAGACGTGACGCCGTTTATGCGGATGTGGGTTCAGTGAGAAAATTAGGCCTTAAACAGGTTAACTTCGGGTATGTCCACAGGAAAGACGGGAACCTAAATCTGTGTATGACCCATTAACCAATAAACCATAGAAACGTATAAAACATTCTAAATTTTAATTTGACGTTTGACGCGCCATTTGGCGATAAACGACGACGGGTGCAGGAGTGCGACCCCTTCCGACATACGAAGGGTTTATGCCCTAATAATGAATATCGATTTTTGTGAACAGATGGAATGCCAGCAGCTGAAGATGCAGCTCGAGCACGAGCTGGACATGCTCACGGCGTACCAGAGCAAGAGCAAGATGCAGGCCGAGGCGCAGCGCAACCGAGAGCGCCGCGAGCTCGAGGACCGCGTCGCCGTGCGCCGCGCGCTACTCGAACAAAAGGTTAACTAACTATGCTCAATATGAGACTTGTGAGGAACCTGTCGTTTACTGGTGCTTATTGACCTAAAATTTATGCATATTCATTAAATTTCTTATCCCCATCTCACTCACCATGCATCAAGTTGGTTAATAAGCAAGACCCCTGCATATGACATTTTGACCGAAGAGGACTTCCCATTTTTACCAAGCAACCACATTCGTCTTAAGTGCAAAGCAATTGCTGTGCGTCAATTGCTCCCGAAAAACCAGAAAACGGATCGCCCGATCGACAAAATAAAAAAAAAAGTTTTCTTGATGCCGGCCGGGCACGAAGAGATAGTTAATTTAAAATTAGAAAACCCCGTTTTTAAAACTGAGTAAAAAGTACATTATTCATTATTTTCTTTCCATATTATTGCACTGTCAGCCAGTTTTGAGGTAAAAATAAATATCAAGGGACAATGTCACACCAATTGACCTAGTCCCAACTAGGAAGTAAAAGCCTTGGAAAATACAAGCAGCCAGATGCATGTTCCCATTTGATGATGTATCTCGTGTCATAATGGCTTACTTTAGTCCCTTATTGAACAATCTACTGTTATTTATACAGTCGGATGTGTAATATCCCTGCTTGTGCGTAGATGGAGAGCGAGTGCGCGCAGTTCGTGGCGGAGCGCGCCGAGCGCACGCGCATGCTGCACGAGCGGCACGAGCGCGAGCTCGACCACTTCGACAACGAGTCCGCGCGCCTCGGATTCAGGTATACACACACACCGACCTCATACATTGATCTACAGTTGGTTTGTTCAATTAGTGCGACACCGCTTTGTGCGCGCCGCGGCGGCTTCTTTGTAGCGGCATATCAAAGAATGCAAACTATTTGAACGAACGAACTATACTCTCTCTAAACTCTCACTATTTTGTACAATATTCTGTTTACGGTGCGACCGACCTACTTTAGTATGTACTATAGTTTGGAGTGCCTGCATATTAATCCCATCACTGGTGATATCAAGAGAACGAATTAGTTATTTATAACACCCCTCGTCTGTTCTGTCACATATCTGTGCACCCTCCTCTATCTGTCCCGTCACAGATCTGTGACAAGTACCTTAGCAAGTTTTTACCTAATTTCAGCCTAACGTCAATAAAAATAGGGTTCTAACGTGACACCGATGACGCCATAGTCCGACAGACGACGGGAACAAGTATGAGAGACTTTTTGACATACGAAGGGTTACATATCGTCGGTCTAGATGTGATACCTCGTATATGCAAACTGACAAACTTTTCAGGAGAGTCAAAAAACCGCGTTGAAAACTAAGCCAATGCTTGTTACGAGATGTCACTCTAAGTCGTTTTTAGCCGTCAAAATGAATTGTAATGCAGAAGACATTTACGAGTTAACACCGGAAATACTATTTGAAACTTTCTGCATCAAAATCTATTTTACTAAAAAAAATTAGTTACGAGGTATCACATCTAGACCGACGATATTATCTGTACTAATATGAGGGAAATCTGTTTGTTAACCTATCACGGCTAAACTGCTGAACAGGTTTCGATGAAATTTGGTATGAAGGTAATACTTTGTCTCGGAAACTCGGACTAGGAATAACAATAAACGACTTCAACGATTTAGCGATTATTTAACTACCTATTTGCCATCATTGGAGGTGTTGGTATATGAAACAACATAAAAATTCGCCATTTCTTTCCATCAAAACAACAATTGGTGCAGATCTAACTTGAGTGTAAACTCTTCCTTTCCCCCATCTGACCTACTATACGAGTTAATGAGGTTGTTTGTTTTTGCGCAGCGCCATGGCGATCGCGGAGGGCAGCCGCGACGGGTTCGGCGACGAGGAGCAGTCGCTGTCGGGCTCCATGCTGTCGCTGGCGCACAGCAACTCCTCCGCCTCGTTCCCGGCCGGCTCGCTCTAGCCGCGCGCCGGGCACGCCGCCGTCCAACGCGAGTAGACGGTAACACCGCGCCCACTCGGAGTAAGGCCTTTTCGACTTGGACGGCGGATCACCCCCCACGCGCTATACCCGACCATGCTTTTGCCAGAAACCTTTCGTTGCCATCGTTGAACATACTCTTAAATTATTAGAGCGCGAGTTGTACTGATTAATGGCCTATTGTTGACCTGGCGCCCGATCGACGCTTTTGGCAAGAGCATATGTTCATGTCCCCATTTTTAATACTGAGACTGTTCAGCCCTCCCTAGAAGAAAAGGAGCGATTATTGAATAAAGCGGTTCCAAATTGTTACGCCAACGGCAACGGCCGGACTCTGTTGTGATTATTATTGTTTTTGTTATTGTCTTCCAATTTAAATCGTGCTACAGTATTCGCGTAGTCGACGTCGGTGGTTCGGGAGGGCATTTCCTATTCTACATTATTAAGTTTATGCACTCCATAATTAAATAATTATATCTATATAATTGCGACAACGCGCTTCTGGCGTTTTTAGGAAATCCGTATTATGCTAACATTAGTATAGAGAATATAATATTACAGGACTACATATTCATTTTCTAACAAATATACGAATAGTGTGATACACGAGTGATGTATCTTTTATGTTTACCTCGAGCCCGAGCCGCGTTGTCGCGCGCCACCGGGCGCATGTGTGATGTTGAAGTGGTTCGCGAGTCTGTACCGACAGTATGGTGTTATTTAAATGTTGCAGTTGTGTGAGAATGAAACGCTTTTATATTAGACATTTTACGAAAAGGGCCCGGCTCCGTTGGTCTCGCCGCGGCACTCCGTGCCAGTTCCTTTTGTTTGGCGTCGGGGAGCTCGGACGGAACGTTCAACGTCGACCTCCACAGTTGCCTCTAAGTATTGAGCCTATTTTGTAAACATTTGGAATAAACTCCTATATTGAAAAAGATCTCTTAGGCGTAAGAAAATTAAGTGTTTTTCTTAAATTATATCTCACTAGGATATTGTTAGACCGTCCATCTACAAAGATCAATGTTTTACATGCGCTCGATCAACGGAACCCGGCCCGGTAGAGGACATGATTAAACTAAAAAAACTTAGTACTCCTGATCTACTTGCATATTACGTAGTTTACTAAGTTTCTATAGTGGATTAAATAATTTTTAATACTTGTTACTCAATCAAGAATATCAAGATTAAAATTTTAAAAGTACCATGAACATGTCAAATGATATTTTTAAGGTAAACTTTGTAGTGTTGAGAAACGTTGATTCAAGCGTACGCTTCAGAGTTGGAGGGAGAGGCATTATTAGAGAGTAGTCTGCTCGCCCAGCCCGGGCCCTCGCCGGCGGACCCACGCGTTATCCTTTACGACAAACGTTAGATAGTCAAAATTATAATGTTCATATCATTAGGTTTTACTTTAGGAACAATTTTTTCGTGTAATTTATTGTAAGTTTAATTCTGTAACTGTTGAACTGATATGCTTTTGACCGGGGCGACGACCAGCCCGCGGCTGTTGACCGACGCGGCCACGTCGCGTTCGCTTTATTAGTTTTAATTGTTTAATGCTTTATTAAAACGTTACAAAAACGCAGGTGCTCAGCAAAGAATAGTGTAACCGACTGCCGATTGAGTTTGTAAATATGATAAAGTATTTATACGAAATGTATTTAGCAAGCACACATTGCCTTATCCCGTAGAGTGGCGGAGGGCTCGGCGTTTGTATATAAAGAACAATAATATATGTGTAACTATTATACATAGTTTGTTAGTTGGTTAAGGTGCGAGTGCGGTATTGTGTACATTCGAGCTGCGGTATGGACGGCCTGCGCGCGGGCCGGCTGCGTGCTATTTTCTTTATTTAGTGTCCTAATAACTTTGTATTGTCAACTAAGCTTACCAGTCATGTATGTATAGACGATTGCATATAATTAATTTAACGCCGGTTTTAGTCATAAATATCCAAATTTAGTTTGATATTTTAAATGTAACTCTTTTATTATTTTATTCCTATATCATATTGCTTGTAAGCATCACATGGCGTGATCCGAATGTATTTTGACTATACTGTTCACATTAGGGCATTTGACTTGGACTTAAGTGAAATAGATATTTAATTAGTAGAGTTTGGACGAAAACTTAGCATGCTTTAAATAAAACAAACGTCAGTACATAATGCCATTAACTTGTGGATCAAGTTACTATTTGGTATGGCGTTGGCTTTAGTAACCTTTATAACGGGCCTCCTCTCATCCTGAACTGACCAAATAAATGACAATAATCTCTATACACAGCCTAACTCAACTCGTCACTTCACTGCGTCTCTGTATATAAAATAAAGGCCGAATTGTATATTGGAGATGGGCCCAGTAAACCAAGAACACACTCGCTGTCTTTCTGGACCCACATTCAAGAATTTCATGAGAGACGTGAATCCCATGCTTTACATCCATCAAATGATGTTTTCAGGGGCACTGGACTTTTCTGTCGCTCAGTCGTAGACACATCTGGAACCGAAGCACTACGGAATTGAATTGTAAGCTGTAACGTTCGCTTCGTGCAGTAGACCGGCATCGTTAGGTCGTAGTTTTGGCTCGCTGTGTAGTCCTCAGCCGGAGTGCCATGCAGTCGTTCAAGGACGTTAACTGTCGATATTGACAAACAAATTATTACTATTTATTTACTTACATGACAATTGTGAAATCGCAGAGTAAACTGCATCGGCGGAAGGCATGAGTGTAGTGTGTAGGCGACTCTTTCCCGTTCGGACCTCCCACCACTTAGCTGTTCTCAAACTAGACGTTAACATAACACCGTTCAACCCTCACGACTTTCGACAAATTACTAATTATATTACGATTATAGAAGTACCAAACTTGTAGTTAGCGATCACGTATTATGTACATTGTAACAAAATGTTTTTTTTTTATATTTTACCATTGTATAGTCGTTTATCTTATCACCGATAGGTAGTTAGCAATACTTGACAGAGGCGAGACAAGGCGCGGGCGCGCCGCCCGACCCACGCCGTTGTTGTTTTCATTTTATTTTTGTTATATATTTAAATAACGCAATCGACTTGTAGTTTTAATAATTATTATCATTATAATTATTATTATATTGTAATATAATCTTATTAATGAAAAAAATCAAACTGAAAATAAAAATAATAGAAAGAAATTAAATTGTGTACTTATTTTCATATGCTCCCTTTTACTTCCGGTTCAAAATATACTCTTTTCAGTATGTAAATAGTTTAGAAGTATAATTTTAATGACAGTGGTATAGAATGCTACCTTTACCTCCCTTGGCTGATATGATAATAGCTATAAATTGTGATTCCAAAACTATATCTTATCCTCAACCTAGCGATGTAGTCAGTTGACTATAGCCACAGTAAATAGAAGAGTTACATTTTTCATTGGACAAAGAATCACTAATGTCTTGACCATTAAAAACTTATTTTTAGTGGTTTTGCATTATTAAGGCTCCTATACATTTTTCCGGCGGAACAAGCCCGACGACATTCCCGGCGGGTATTTGAGCCGCCGGGCCTGATTAATGTCAGGTTTCTATATTACACCGCAGATATATCCTATTCCATGTACCTATCTGTCCGCGGTTTGAATATTAGGAACCCGCCATAAGCCGGCGCATACCCGCGTGTCAAAAACCCGCCGGCTGTGCCGTCGGCATAGTGTGTAGGAGCCTTTATGGTACTGTGAAATAAAAGGCACGAGTCAACTTGAAAATAATCTACTTCGCAATAATTATGTATGGCTATAAACACTATAGAAACAAAAAAAAAACGTGTACACAAACAATAATATTGTTTATACAAAATGACTTCTAATACTATTAATATTAAAATATATTTTTACAGTTACATGCAGAGATAAAAGATTATTATTAATCGAAGAAATACATCATCTGCACCTTCATCAAAACTTAATTGTGCTTAGAGTAATTCATTCACAATACCCAACAATTGGCCTTCAAGTTGAATCTGATATGTTGTATAAAAATAAAATGCAATAACTGCATGCTTGAAACATATATCGTACATGATTTTACTCGTTCGCGTTTAAAATATTTACATATAACAATAGAAAAAAAAACATATGTTTTGTCTGTTTTATGATATCGAGTCTGTTTCAGTATGTACGAGTATTTACATCGCATGTAGCCGCAGGCTTTGCCACGTTCTAGTTTGAAATGCATAACGAGCATAAAAGTAACAACCTTACAAAACCTAAGCTGCGCCGATATCCCATTACTGTTTCACCAAGCCCCTAACGGAGCGATGGATTAACTGTAACTCTACTTCTCTTACTTATTAACAATATTTTTTTATAAGTAATAATTAATATTTTTATAGTAAGTTTTGATTTTAACTTAAAAATGCAAATAAAACTTCATCTTTATATCGAACATTGTAAGTGTCCAGAGAAATACACAGAAAGATAATTTTCGGAAGAATCACTTGCCGTTACTCAAAAAATTCATTCAAATTTACGTTTTAGAGATTACATATGATTGACTTCATTTTTATTGCTAATCTCTTATTTCTGCCGACAACAGATATAAGCAAGCATTCTCCTGAATTTCACCTAGTGCTTTAAACAACATGCTGCTCAAATATTTGTTAATGAATAGCCAACGTTCTGGAGGCCAATGACGACAATTGAATAGGCAATGCATATAGGCACGAGAGTTATTTTCACTCATATGTTTGAGCGAAAAACGATAGGGCTTAGGAAGAATTGCAAAAGGATAAATTGTCTTAAGGGTTTTTCTTTAACAGTTACAATTTAACTAATGTACTCTGTGTGTCTATATTCTATCGCTATCAGTGTCATCACACGTATTTCACAGTATTTTTGTCATTAGTGTTTCTTGAAAAATACTCTTCTTAACCTTAATCTTTAACCTTAGAACGTCCAAGTCACGTCAAAGGTTTTTCGTGGCACGGACGAGCCCATGTTGCTTCTATCCACCTGCCAAAACTATAAAGAATGTATTTTACATAGACACTAATAATGATAATTATGTTAGTGCTACCTCCATACAAGCTATAGTTTTGATACTTCATAAAAAGTAGTTGATTTGACATATTAATTACTAAGTAGTAAGAGGCACTAAGAAATAAGACTGTAACTTATCCTAAATGAATTCTTCGTTGCTCGACTCTGCCTGTAGCTGGCTGGTCGGTGGCTGGTGAGTGGCTGGTTACTGGGTGGGCGAGAACTCGGTCGGCTCGAGGATGCGGCAGTGCATCTCGCGGATGAGCGGCACGGTGTAGGCCACGCACTCGTCCCAGCCTGGGTTGCGCCACGTGCTCTCTCGGGTCTCGCGCCGCGCCTGCAGGTCCTTGTAGCCTGGAACGTTAACCGTTCAGAGCTGATGAATACTCGAAGATGACAAGTTATAACTATTTGTAGATATACCTAATATGTAACCGCGGGTCTATAGGGATGGACGGATTCCCCGTGTGCACATAAACAATAGGTTTTCATATGTCCTGTTCGGAATGTTGCGGAACGGAGCAATTTCCATATGTCAATAGCGACATCGGCGTGACTATAGTCGAAATGTAAAGTATGTTGAACTCGGGTTAAAGTATGAATTGAACCCTCTGATTATAGGTGCGCTTTCGCCGGGCGCTCTTGTAGCCTAAATATTTTGCGGAGCAATTCATAACTACACCTGAGGAAACCGGCAAAGGAACCAAGTGAAAGTAAGATAAGGTCAGTGTAAACTTACACCAGATGTGGTGCACGTTGTAGAGGCGGCCGATCTGCGAGAAGTACCCGGCGAAGGCCTCGTTCTGCGCGCGCCGGTACGACAGCCCGCGCGCCCAGTTGTTGCCCCACTCGATCATCGTGCCGGGCTTCAGGCTGCATTCAAATAATACCATCATACAATAAACTATTTATTTTATGTTGGTCAAACTGTATATCGTGCGGAAAGTTGGATTGATCGAACTAGTGCTTTTTACCTTTTGTAGGTGCATGTCATGCGATAAGTTGTATGTTTTTTACTTTTCTATCTTTATACCATTAATTGTTCAAATTGCACTGAGGTTTTTTATCAGACTGAGAATTAAGTAAAATTGTCTCTTAATTATAGATACTGTTTCATTGCATTTTTTCGCAAATGAATTAAAAAACGTTGTTCGATACCTGGCGATACATATACTTTCCGCACTTGATGCACATAATATACTATTTTCTCCACTCTAAAACACTTGCGCCAGCGGTTTCTACGGTTCTGTGACAGATGAGGCTAGCCCATAGTCACTTCAACCTGCTAAGTTAACCTATGTTAATTTAGGTTCTCTGGCGGATTGCTTTGTTCCATTTTTTTTCCGTGGCTCTTTCCACAGTACGTTCTGCGAAATTTATATTTTATACACCTCTCAATATTTTTCTTTGTCAAATCCAGAGGTAGGTTAGGGACTAGGTCAATTTGTGTGAGTTGTCTCCTAATATTTATAAACTATTTTAATTACACAAATTATATGTATAATCACATTAATGGTATGTTTGTTCCTCATAATCATAACGATTGGTGTCGAAAAGGTTAAAATTCTCACTGGAAGTTGCAAAGCCGACGTACCTGTAGGAGCGTATTTCATAGATGTTGCTGGACGTCCGCGGCTCCCCGGAGGGCCAGAAGCTAAACGCCAGCAAGTACTGCAAGTGCCTCGAGCGGACGAAGTTGCCGCGCTCCTTCTCCAGTGCAGAGTAATCCTAGGAACCCATAAGATATAGTTTATTAATCGAAAACCAAGGTCCTTTTAAACTAGAGCTCAGTGGAGTTTTTAAGGCCTGTTTATTGATCTATTTACGGGATATATTTACACGAGAGTCGTCTTGTCGGGGGTCATGAGACGAAATAGGTTTGGCGTCCCCTAAAATTAACCCCAAAATTAGACGGAAATCAAATGAGTCATTCAAAAAATTTCATGTTTCAATGTAGGGATTTCAATTACGTCAGGGGTTTTTAATTTATATTTATTAAGTATGCAGAGACGGGGACCAGAATTTAAAGATGTTTTGTTCATTAATTAATCAAATCTAAGTAGTTAACGGGGTGGTCGCTATTATAAAGATGAGGACAAAACTTGGTTATTAAAAGTGGGTTTTCTATTTGGGCGTTTTGATAGCAGCTGCCGCAGACCCTAGTTCGAAGACTGAAACAATTCAGAGTTGACTATTAAACTTATTGCAGAAACAACTCACAGGAGACTCCCTGAACAAGACCTTCGCCTTGTCTATCTTCTCGAAGCCCCCGACGTAGCGCCACAGGTGCAGCGCCTGGTCCATGTCCCCGACGGAGACCGTCCATGACCCCACCAGCTCACAGCCCAGCTCAGCCTTGCGCGAGTGGACGAACTCCGATGACGCTTTGCTAAAGGCAATACAAGTATTGTTAACCTTTTGAACGCTAATAACGCCTAAAGTCATCATATGCTGTCCGGTCTACAAAGCCACTTACTCAGAGCTACTGTTAAAAAAAAAACCTTTATGTGAATTAAGTTTAAATTTGCATAGCTAATTTGTTTCTATTTGACGTGGGCATTGAAAGGGTTCATTATTTGCTTATTATGATAAAATCAACAGCTGTTAATTTCTTGAAACATTTGAAACAGTCATTGATAGTGAGGCTGGTAGTGTCCTTGCCAATAAATGATACTAAACTTGCAAAGCACAAAGAGAATCATCTATTATTCTTGGATTATTCTTATAAATCATAGTATAAATAAAAGTTATGTTTTGCTGTTTACTAAGCTCTAAATGATGGTATGGTTTATAATATTCATAATTCATATATTTTAATGCATAAAAAATACATGTTACATACAAAACATGAATGGTCACGAACATAAATTCAGGACATATTTAAAAAAATAACTTTAAGATCCTGCCATTAGAGATGGCAAGTCTTTGTAACTCAATGGAAAATCAACCTTGTTTCTGTAGAAGGTCAGATTGACTTTGGAGCTGAGGTGGCGGTCTATTCCCATTTCAAGGGCCTCTATTCTACTTGGTTAAACTATTGCTTTTGACATGTTATAAAATAGTTTTTAAGTTATGCTTGGAAAATACTCATTTTGTTATGAACTTTATTTTTCATGCAATAAGGTCCATTTTGACTAGCCTACATTTCAAGACAGATTTTCAGTTTTAGACAGATTGTAAGACAGGCAGACAACAATGTCTCACCATAACCCTTATCCTCTTTTACCACTTTGGTACGGAACCCTACAAAGAGATATAATGTTGACAATACAATAAAATATCACAAGCAATATGGTTTTACAGAGTAGAATACAGACCCCAGACATTATAGTACTAGGCAGATCAAGCCTAATACATAGCAAAACCATGTAGTTTCTTAATATGAATAATGTTGACAGCAGTAAAACAATGCTAAACTTGTTTGTTGCTTGTGAAGGAATAGTAATATCAGGATTGTTTTACTGCTGTTAACATTACCAATTTTCAGAAGCTTCATGTTTTTGCTATGTGTCCCGACTTCTTATCTGCATAAGTAGTGTAAGTACTCAATTTTATAACTAAATATAAATACCGGTCACATAAAAAAATCCCCTTGTGCCAGAAGTTGGCTCTTTCACATGAGCTTGCGACCATGGTAAGTAATACTTTAAAGGGTCATACACAGATTTAGGTTCGCGTCTTTCCTGTGGACATACCCGAAGTTAACGTGTTTAAGGCCTAATTTTCTGGCTGAACCCACATCCGCATGAACGGCGTCACGTCTCCTTTAGTCCTATCAAATAAAAACATTACTTATATGCACACAAGCCCTTAACTATTGACCACAGGAGAGACAACTTTTGTTTTTTTTCGAATGTGTATGACCTTAAAAGAAAAACCATTGTTTTATAAACTTCTAAATTGTAAATGTTAGATATTGTTTTAAAAATAAACTTTAAGTATTAACTATAGACTGCCAGAAACAAAACATAATTTCTGGCAGTGTAAAGGTATGCTTGATTCCTTTAACACTTTAAATACCAACAACCCTTATCCAGTAAGAATCTATTGTTTACATCCATGTAATTTACTTATCCATACATTAAAATCACATCTAAAAATTATGCAGGTAGAGAATTATCTAACAAATAGTTAAGTCATGTGTGAATTAAGCACACTGCTCTAGGGGTCAAGGCTCGATAACGTTATTGTAAACACAATGATTCTGTTATCATCCCTGCTGATCTAACAATACAGTAAGGCATAGATCTATTTGCAGAATGTTGCATAATACTCATGTTTGCCGGCCATCTATACTGCCGGTATGCTAATTATTATGTAATATAGGTATACTCATACTAGTTTTTCAAGTATTTATCCACGGAGTCAGGCCTAATGTTGTGCGTGTGAAGTGCGTATACGATCTCCTTGTCGCTGAGCATGCGACTGTGAGACTCCTTTGTAGGCTCTATCTTCCGCACTAGCAGCTTGGACAGCCAGCTGTCTTCAGCATTCAGTCTCGTACCACTCGTACTGATCAATCTACAAAAATAACTTACACTAAATACAATGTTCCAAATTTAAACCGGGACACTTGTCAGGACCAACAGTGGAAAATACCTTGCGTTCTTCGGAACGGAGGAACTCAAACTTAGTACTCTATTTAAAGAACTCATTTTGAATGAAATGTAAACCACACCAAAGGCAGTAATTACTGCACTTAATTTAAATCTGTATTGTACTCTGATACTTGTTATCAATAAATTGACAAAATCACTTGAAGGTTATCTGAGTATTTTTGGAGAACCGGCGACATCTGTCGGATCTTGCCAACACGAAGTTCACGAATTGACAAGTTGACGGTCGTTTTGTTTATTTTGTGCGACACTCGTAACAAGTTAATAAAATGTTTATAAACCTGAAAAAAGTAACCAGATTCGTTAAAATGAGAACTTTATTGCAATAAATGAAAAGTTCAATATTTTCTGCTGCTCCCTTCGAGAAATAGTTTCATGTTCTCACATACAAGAAACCTGAGTTCGCGAAAAAATCATGAATGACAAATCTTATTACGTCCTTTACACGCAGACTTGGTAATTTAAGTTACATGGTAATATGTTAATTTTGCCCAAACTATTTGAAACTTAAGTACTTATGCTGTATTAAAATCAAAATAAAACATATTTTAAAAATTATTTTAAACTGCGGGAAATATTTCCTCCCTTTTTTACAAACAATAGTAAGATTTTTCTTATGAAAACAAACGTAGGATGGAACGTCGGTTCAGCATTTTGACATATTTGTCTTTTCGCTTTCGCAAATGTCACTACTTTGTCATTTTCCAATTAGCGTTTAATCTTTTTATACTTATAAAAAATATAGTAAAAAGTGTAGTACGCTTCCTGTAGTGACAAGTATAAATAGGCTTCGTCATGGGTGAGTAGTTCTAAATAAAATCGAGAGTCACTTGCATCGAGACTTGATAGTTGTTTTGCAATGGTGGGCGGTGTAGCGACTAACTGTAACAATGTTTATTTGCGCAGCGTCCAGCGAGGTGACGAAGCTTCAGCAGCATTTAGCACTACTGAAGGAAGAGTATAGTAAGCTGCAAAGTCACTGTGCCGAAGTCGAACGCAAGTACACCCTGGCCGCCGCATCTGCAGGCGACCTAAGCGAGACCAGTTTTGTAGCTCGTCTGCTCATGACCGTTGCGACTCTATATGGCAGAGAAACCTACTCGGACATCAAAATAAAGCTGCAAAATAAGTCTATGCCGGGACACAAGTTTGTACTGTGTGCTAGATCTGATGATTGGAATGAAGATGCATTGAAAAACTTGGATGAGTTAGGTAGGTGACTATTCAATTCTGATGATTTTTTGCAAGTTATATGTTACTGTTTTCTTAGTATCACTTTATATTGAATGAAAGAAGAAAGAAAATAAATTTATTCAGAGAGAACGCACACAGAGCGAAAGTATCAATGACTTATAGCACAATTGTATTTAAAAAAAAAAACAGTTTGTCAAAAACTTGGCAGTTATACAAAGCACAGCACACACTTGTGTGCACCGGAGCCCAGCAATGTGTGTGGATGAATAGGTTCTGGCTCAGCATGTTTTGTGACGCAAGGTTACAACGCTGTTATTCTGCCAGTACCGTATTGTGTTTTTTCCAAAAAAACTAGGAAGGTTTTTTTTTAAATACTGCTTTATTATTCTAGTAGCACTTTTGAAAAACAATATCTTACAGTTTGTAAAAGTAATGTATATGCCTAGAGCCCTGAGACAATTTTCAAATTTAAAGTATTAAGAGAAGATAAAAGTATACTTGAGTACTTACTTATTGTAGCACCCAAAGTGGATCTTGACTTCAACACAAAAAAAAATTAAATGTACTAATATAATTTCAGATTGGTCAGTCTTGCCTGATGATGTAGGTGCAGCCCTTCTCAAGTGGTTGTACACAGATGTGGTGGACCTCACACGGGGTGATATCTTTGCCATGCAACTGATGAAGTCTGCTGCCAACTTCAAGTTAACTGGGCTGGTTGGGAAGTGTGAGCAGGCTCTCATTGCAACAGTTGGTGTGAGGTAGGGAAACTTAAAAAATATTTGATTTAACTGTTGAACTTAATTGTTTATTGTTTAAATATTTCATTGCCTAGCGGGTCGGCAGGTATGAAAGTGTTAAAGTATTTTATTTCATGCATCAATTTAACAGTATTTCCAAAATTCCTTTCAATATATAGTAACAAGTATTATGAGGAAAATATACTCAACAAATTATCAAATGACGTCACATGTGCAAAAGCCACAACAGACGAGCTATTGCATAAATGAAGAAAGAAACTATTATAAACAAAATATAGTATCATAACTAAATAAAGACAAACATAAAATGTTCTAAAAGACATTGTTTGATATATTTTTTTCTTCAATAGTTGGAATGAGGTCCTTAAAGTTAGTATTCATTATTAAGTAGGTCGTCACAAGGTTTATCTTGTCTTATCTATGTCTGTGAAGCCCAATGAAGTCCAAAACAATGTATTCTCACAATCAACATTGAATTTGATGGTGTGACCATGACAACATAGTTCATTTCCTTTTAAGAAAGACGTAATCTAGTGGAGAAGAATAGATGGTGCAAAGTTTCTATGCTGAAAAAGTTCTCAATGTTTTCATTTCCACATTTAAAAATCTAATACTCTTTACTAATCAGATTTAAAAATCAAATATTGTTAGTACATTGACAACCTTTTATACTAGGTTTGGGAGGCTGATTAAAAGAGATAAATATTTTTAAAATAGTTTGAGTTACAATACCTAATACAGGTAGTGTGAATTAGAGAAATTAAATTTATTTAACTTAAGGAATATCTCCTTGAAGTAGTGGGGGATTAAAAAACATGGTGCTTAATTAATTTATACATAAGCAAAAATAAAAAAGTTAATACAAAAAATTATGTTCATTAAAAATAAGCTCAGATGAGCTTAAACAAAACTTGTGATTTAATTAACATTGAGGCACAGGGGCCGTATTATGGACGCCTTTATCATGGTAGATAAAGCATCTGTCACACTCGCCCTTACAAACTGTTCAGAAAATGGCAAATGTTTTGTCCACATTGCTAAACACAACAACACACATAAAACGTTAGAAATTACAAAACACATTTTTAAGTACAAGTTTGGCAGTGAAAAAATTAGTTTAAAACCACAAAAAACAGGTAGTTAAATAAATATTGAGTGGTAAAATAACTGGATTGGAATTAAAGTTAGAGGTAAAATGTATCCGTATGTTTAAAAAATAATGAAAATTAATTGTGTAACTATGCTTGAATGCATTATAGGTAGGGTAATCTTTTATCAAATCAAAATTTAACAAGATAAGAAGAACGGTTTTTTTAACCTGACCTTAACAAATTTGTCTCTGATTCAACAGATCTTATAAAGAAAATTCTATAAGAAAAATGGACAAAAACGAATTTCTGATTATTTATTAGACCACCCAGCACAGCATGATTAATAAGTGATTTAATAACTCGGTACTTTTCGATAAAAAAATTATAAAAGGATTTTTTTTTTCAGTTTTAGCTTACTACTAAATTGGGTTTGAATTTCAAGGCTCTTGGAACCAGTAATGGACACTTGATTCTTATTTTACAGAAGATAAGGGTTATTCATTTGTTTTGCAACAATCAATTCATCAACGGTCCTACCGTATGAAATTTTAATTAATAATGACGTGTCCATTACTGGTGCCTGTTAGCTAAAAATGTCCATCATTGGTGCCGTCACCATATTTTGTGTTGTGTGAATCCTGTATCGGGACGGAACGTAATCAACGCCTACAAGTGTGTGTGGAAGCCGAGCGTGCTTTTTCCGCCGCCGGCTATTTATGCTACAAGATAAGATCGAATATTAGTGATAAAACGTTAGATACTACCTATATCATTTCTTCGTAAGTATTATCAGAAAAAATAAACTGTTTTTTATGCCTGTAAATCCAATAAATAAGTTCAATTGTGAGTACACATCTAAAAGATGAAACATTAAATATTGTACTGTATGGTTCCGTGAAAGAAGCTTATTATTTATACCTCTAAAACATCATTATTTTCAATGGATAGTTAGTAATAATGAGCTAATCAGTCATAAGTCATAACATAACTTTGCTAAAAATAACCTTTTTTTTGAATAACTACTCAAATCCTAAAAGTTTAAATACTTTATAAATATAAATATCGGAATCCCGTTAATCCTAAGGGACCCGTGGGATTGATGACCTCAATCCAGCAGGCGTGTAGGAAAGCGATTTTGAGGCGGGATTGGATTCCCTAGTACTAAGCAACCGCCGAAAAATGAATTTACTGCTTGTTTATTTTTTCATCTGATTATTTCGCCTCGTAGGTAAGTATTAGAGGGAAGCATAGTAGAGGTAATAATTATAAACCTAATAAAGTAAAGTGAAAGTATTCTACTTTCATTTTGTAGCAAGATTGATGCCTCACCCTGTATTAAGTTAGCGCAGTATTATACTCGAAAGCAATCAGACTAATGGACTAACATAGTAAATTTAATGGGTTATGGAATGAATAGCCAAAAAGTATTTTCATAAAAGCGAAGAATATTAATTGTTAGTGTTATAAATAAATATAATATAAGGCAGGCATTCATCAATTAGTTTGGATTGAATAGAATAGTCCAAGCCAGTGTGTATTCTAGTTTATTCGCCAATGTACTTTACAAATGCCAGGACCAAAACTTATTTTAAGAATAATATCTTAAAAACAGTTTATTATAATACATTTTCAATAAATAAAATAATTTATTTTGGACATGTCCATATTATGTTAGTAACAACAAAACTTAAACCTATGTTAGAATCAATACATCATTTCACACATAAGTTTACTAATAAATAGTAAATAATAATTTAATTTTTACTAAGGTTACACGGCTTCTTCGCCCATGGACTATGGATATTATTTGAGTACCTTGCAAAAGGACCATCAAACCTGTCTGTTATCGTGCCTATACCGTGGCTAGGGTGAAGTTCGCGCTGCCGCGACTCGCTTGCGCATAATGGCATGAAAGCCTCGCAATGGCATGAGGACTCGTTCACTTCCGCATGTTTTTGGTATACGGAGCCCATGTTTAAAATTTAATATCTCTAGGTTATCAGAAAGTTAGTCTAATCCGTTGAGCGCCCAATGCGCACGCGACAATTTTTAGCCCCCATACCATATGTAGAAAAGTAGGTAGTTCGTCTCCGGCCCTTTAAGAGTTTCTGATACCTATTGCCGCTCGGGTGCGCGGGCTGCGTCGATACGCATGGTTATAAACGCACGCAACCTAACTCGGTGAAGGCGCGGCCCCGACTAAACCGACTTGGAGTGACTTGTTCAGTATGCTTGTGGTGGCTCGCGTCTCGTACAGTTGAAGCACGCACTCCAAGCCGCGTGATATACCTTTGTTTAAAGACTAACTACGGACGGTGTACGGTGTGCACTGTATAGACAGCTATATTAAAATGCAGTTTTCCATGGGTCTCAGATCCCTTACCATAAGGTGGCCTGTGTGCTCGTTTGCCTACTGCCATGAAAATAAAATTAAAATTTGGAAATTTTATTTCATCTATTGCAGGACCTGTGTCAAGTTCTACTCGGCGGCTGATGAAATAGGAGCATCTGCTCTGAAAGAGCACTGCTCTGGCCTGATATCAGCTCATTGGGATGATCTCACAGGTATTAAAGGCAATTTTAATTATCATGCTGCGTTTTTGCTTACGTATTGTCTTGAAGAGAGTGTGTGTCTGTGTGTGTCAGTGTCATTTTCTCTAGAGTTGCCTGAACCCTACTGCCAAAACTATAAGTAATGATATAAATCTGTAATAGTACATTGTGTATTAAGGGTGGTAAAGAAAGAATTACAAACGAGAGTCTGTTAGAAGCCCGAAGCCGTAGGCTGAGGGCTTTAATGACTCGAGCTTTGTATTTCCTTTACCACCCGTGTAACATACAATGTTTTTCATCACAATTGCGAGGAAATGAAATAAAATCAGACAAAAGATCTTATTTTTAACTTATTAGCGGCAGACTACATCATTGTCTGTGACTTACCACAGATAATGTCAAACGTGTTCGGAGTCCGATTCTAGTGACATATGAGATCAATAGTTTATTATGCGAGATTGTTAGGAAATAGTATTCAACTGACATTTCATCTCGAATGAAACTTCATATCGAATGGCACAAGAATTGGGGTCCTGACGTATTGTGATAGTTTGAGTCCACGTATAATATTTTAAAAAAAAGCTATTACGCACTTAAGTAACGTAATGGTAAAAAAAAGGCCCGCGGGTATTATTTTGGATTTACGGTCGATTTTTCTAGCATGTTAGGACACTATTTACGAGCAAGTGTGATGAAAAATACTTTACGTAACACCTGGCCATAATGTGAGTTTTATCGCACGCTGCGCGCACGGTAAAACTCGCATTGTGGCCAGGTGAAGACGTAAAATTGTGTACTCATCACGGGCAGTAAAAAAGAAAGCCCTCTATCGCATATTTACAACCCTCGCCTACGGCTCGGGTCTCAAATACCTGCGATTTCGGGCTTTCTTTCTTTTACAGCCCTTGTTAAGTAATGTACTATTAGTTAAAGGAAAAGTATCACGACTAATGGCCGGTTTTGTAAAGGTCTGTAAATATGTCAAATCAAATTTTAATAACTTCATACAAGTTTTGACATTCCTGACCGAAATTTGATCTAACGGATCTTTATAAAACCCAGCCTAGGTTTACTTGATTGGTTCTTGAGATACAGGCAAGTAACGTATTTTTATTTCTACTGAAAATCATCTAAGACAGCATTAAATAACTTTAAATAGGAAATTCGTTTTTACTTGATTTTTGGAACCGGGGCAAATGCCTATGCTACTCAAGGTCAAAAATAAGGTGGTACCTGTATTAGAAAATATCGACTCCGTGGATTCTAGAACCGCGGTAGGCTACCAAAAATATTGGTAGCTCATTACTTACAAACACTTTTTTATATTTCACAGGTGACGATTTTGCCCACATGTCGTCAGCACTCCTGTACCGCATGCTGAAAAGCAAAACTCCCCAGCCACTTCACGGAGCCGTGAGACTGCTACGAGAAGACGTCGTGTTCCTGTGCCTCGTCGAGAATCATGCGAATGTGAGTGTATTTTCTTTCTTGCTTTCGGCAATCTGGAGACATTGCCTGGTTGCTAATAGTCTTGTAGAGTCTTAACCTCGTAAGGCTCTAGGGCCTATATGTAGAGCATTTGTCAAAATTACTTTAATCTTAACTCGACTGATATAGGATTCGTTTTTGAATTATAGAGAATCGACGTGGGCCGTAAGATAAGTAAGAAGTTGTCGTCACTTACTAAATATAAATGAATTTTAGGCTGCTCAGGTAAATTAGCTGGCGATGGATGTCTTTGCATGATTTACTATTTTAGTTTGTTTGGAACAAGTTATATTAGAGTCGAGTCTGGAGAGCTTGCTGGCCATTCCAAATTATTTATTAAAACGTTGCGATAGATACTTAGTAGTGACGGCAGACGGCACCGGTGTGGTGTAAAAACGAGCATTATCACATATAGAAATTGTGTCAAATGCAAGGAGTACTGACATATGAATTATATAAAAATCTCTGCTCGTACGCTTATTTCAACTCGTTTAACGTTTATGTGAATGAAAATGTCAAATACCGCTTCAGGCAGCGTGGTTATAAAAGGTACTTATGTCTAAAAATAACATTGCATATGGCGGACTTTAACTGGCCCCATTAATTATTACCATCTAACCCGACTGCACAAAACGAAGAGGGTTGTGTTTAAAGCGCGTTTTTTTTGTTCTTGCGTGGAATTTAAATAATTTCTTAAACCATATTCATTTAATTTATTTTCAATTCTTATTCTACGGTACAAGGTAAATCCTTAATTATTCAGTAAGTATATACATAAATTCTTGGTTACTAAACCAACCAATTAACTATAACCTGACACAATAATAACATTTCTTATTGGTCCTAATATAACTATTAACAAAGAATAGATCTACATTAATACTACTGTTTCACAGATTTGAAAGATATTTTATTTACATGCTAAACAAAAATAATATGGGCCTCTAATCTACTCAGTTAAACTGTATTGCTTTTGACATGTTATAGTATTGTCAACGTTATGATAGCTCTTATTTACTTGACTGTAATGGCATGGCGGCCGAGTTCAAAACCATACGATAGCGCATGTCAAAAGCTTCGTTGTACAAAGCTTTATGCTACAAATAATAACAATTCTAAATGCATAGGAACAAGTCTAGGCAACATCTTCATCAAAATAAACTTTATTAACTAAATTTGAAGTTAATGCAGTCTTTTTTATTAACTTCTTAATAATATTAGTTATATCAATGTTAATTAAGAACTCGATATTAGAATAACTCCTATTGCTAGAAACACTGTCGTGAACCCTGTAGACAAATTCCTAGTAGTCGCATCCGGCACATTACTAGTGTTATTTCTAGTATTATTACCATGTGCTGTAGTATTGTGGTCATTATTACCGTTGCACAAGTCTCCGCGGCAGTAACACACATACGTTAATGTAACTTTGTCTCCATTGCTCGGGTCGAAAACCACGCATTTTTCTTCGTACGGCTCGTATGTAATATTAGGATAGTACCATTTCGGCCCGTTTAAGGCAGGCACGAAATCTTGCGTTTGGGAAGCACAACCGCGAACGACGGACTTTATTTTTACTGAAATAAATGAACGGGTGAATCAGTAATTGCAGTATAATTAGAAGTGTCGGGTTAATGTTTTGACCAAAATAAGTAAAGTGTAGTGTAGTGTAGAATATATTAAAAGTAGAGATGGGCCGACTAGGGATTTTGCCGACTAGCCAGTCGGCCGACTAGTCGGTTCTTGAATTGCCGATTAATCGGCCGACTAGTCGGCAATGCCGATCGTAGGTTTTTAGCTAAGTTCGGGTGCAATCGGAAACGTTCGTGTCGCTTCGTTTTTCGCGTCATTCGTCTCGCGGTCATGTTTTGACCAGTTTTGTTTACGTTATTATTTCGCCGGCGTGCTTCGTGACGTTAATAACGTTAATTAAAAGTAGAAAAGTAAGAAAAACTAATAAAATAGAATGTCGATGATACTAATAGGTACATAATATTATAAACAATTGTTACTGCCTTCAGATAGTTCCTCGATGATTGTATTATTATTTTTAAATAATAATAATGTTAATATTATTTCTTGTTTTGATTAGAGTAATTAAGACGTTTGTTAAATAATAAATAACGCAACATAGTACAAACCATAACTTATTCATCCTGTGCATTAAAAACTTAAATGTAAAATAAGTTTGTTATAAAATGGTTTAATTTCTTCTTATATTTTCCTAGGCAAATAAGTGCCGAATATTCGGCATTTTTTGCCGACTAGTCGCCGACTAATAGCCGACTACAAATGGTGCCGAATAGTCGGCGTTCCCGACTAGTCGGCGACTAGTCGGCCCATCTCTAATTAAAAGACGTTGTTTTCCCTGAGTCGACTAGTTATTATTTGCGGTTTGGGAATTTGTTAAGGAAAGTGTTTACTTTACGCATGGTCAGGAATGTCTGGATAAAGTTTACATTGTTGTGTTTTGGCGTGGGGAAAGACAGCCGGCTAAATGACTAACAGAGGTACAGCGACTTAGTCCTCAGGGTTGGCAATGCAATAGCATCGTAGGCCTTAAGCCTTTTAACATCAGGTGGCCCCATTGCCACCACGCTATAAAATAAAACATTTTTCTTAATGCTGTTTCGTTTTTTGTGTTCGCCGCTGGTTTCCATAAAATTTTAGGGTTGAGGGCTACTTATAGGGTGTATTTCTTTTCATTTTTCGTAAAACTACTTTCTATGTGAAGGCCTAAGATCAATTAAATATTCTCTTGAAATTTCAAGGCATTAGCTTCAGCGGTTCAAATTGTGTGTTGTCTGTCAGTCAGTCACGGACACATCAAAAACGTCTGAGGTTCAAAAACGTCCCTACAATATTTTAATATATTGCATTTTTTTTTTACCATTGTATTTTTGACCCCTGGACATTATGGATGTGTGTGTATAGATTATTAACGATTCATCAGGTATAATCAACCTACTTCCAGTTCCAGTATCGAGTGTAGTTATTCTTTTGGAACACATGGTGGAGCGCGGGCACTCCCTGATGTACGCTGTGTGGCTGGCGTTCACGTAGTCGCAGCCCTGGTATCTACCATCACGTGTTATCACTGTCGGGTCGCATTCGTAGCAACGAATACTCGACACTCTTGACACAGTCACTGGCAGTAAAAAAAAAAATCTTTTAACTTACTGGTTAGACTCTTTAGATAGAAGGTTGCAATTTGGTTTATCTAATTTATTACTGAGAAATTTATGGAGATATAGATATATATCGAAGCTGGAAATACGATACTAACATCCATTTTACAAAAATTACAATAGAGCGATCTAATGCTGCGCCCACACCGGAGCTTAACGGTGCGTATATTACGGTGCGTCAGAAACGGCGCCATGTTGTTACTATGGCCCCGTCTTTTGTTTACGCAACGACACCGTAATATACGCACCATTAAGCTCCGGTGTGGGCACCTTAAAGCATTCTTTTTCTAAAATAAACGTTGAAGTTTTTGTTATTATTTGTATCGTCAAACACACTACAAACTACTACAAACTTGGTTATAATTTTAATATTTTCTAAATGGTTTTTATGGTAACACCTGAAATATGCTTTTTTACGAAATACGTGAATGTCACATTAGACAATGGTTACTTTTGCCCGGCTAGGAAAGACTATTGACAACCACTTGTTAATATTTTTTGTAAGTCTAAATAACCAATAAACCTTCAATCGTTCTTGATTGATCCGATAAAAAGGTATAAAACATTTATTATTATGTGTGTCGTGCATTGCCTTACAAGGTTTTTTGGCCCGTGGTAAAAATAGCTAATAAAGCGTTGGGTTAATAACTGAGGTCAGGAATAATGCCTTTATGAAAAAAGTTGTAATCCGTCAGGTTAATGCAAAAAAAAAGACTGATTCTAACGATAAACATGTAACTATTATTATAACTCGATCATCATAATCATCATCTTGCTCTAATCCTAAACATTTGGGGTCGACGCAGAACGTTTTCTTTTACCAAACATCCCTATCAGCCGTCATCTCTGTATTCAATCCCTTGTTTTCATTCCATTCACCTCTTAGGTCTCCCCACTCTCCCCCTTTCAATATAGCCCTCCACATTCATATTTAAAACACTTTTCTTCACATAGCTTTTATGCCTCCTCATAACATACCCGTACCATGACAATGTATTCCCTTCCATTTCTATTATATTTTATAACTACAATATGGCCCAAAATGGGAACATAGTAAAATCTTGAATTATTTAATACCGAATTTGGTAATACCGAATTTCATAATTCCGCATTTTTACAATACCGATAAATACAAGGCCGAATTATCAAAACCTCGAATTGATTTTAATACTCATAAATATAAATCCCGAGTATTAAAATCACGAAAACGTTTATCCGAATATTGTATATACGACAATGCCGAATTTTCCTGTTACGAAAATAATAATTTCGAATATTTTAATTCCGAAAATTCACAAACCAGGCCCCTATACCACAAAACTTTACAAGCCTACAATTTAACAAACTTGTCAACTTTTTGTATGGAGATCCGTACAAATTTGTCAAATTGTACGCTTCTAAAGTTTTGTGGGATAGGGGCCAGATCGGTAATGTAAAATTCGGAATTATGAAACTAACCACTAGAATTGAATTGGAGTATTCTACTTGAAACAAAAGTTAGGAGAGATGACGAGCACATTACTAAATCAAGTCAATCTTACCTTGACAGGTTAGGATAAGTTAGAATTGCATCAAGGCGCGAAGCTACGCGGAGCTTTGTCGGACATTTCTTACAGTTTTTCAGAATTATGCATACTATACAAGGTATAATACATTATTTTATCAGGCGCTTATATTATTAAAAAAAAAAATATCTTAGAGAATTCGGGCTGCAAAAATTTCGGAATAATGAATTTTCGGGATTCGGAATTACAAAATTCGTTTTTCCGTTTTGTTGGGATTATTCGGATTTAAAAAATATCGTGATTGTGATGCTTCGTGAAACTAAAATTCGGAATAGGTAATGATGATTCGGAGATTTTAAAATCGGAATTCTGAAATTCGTGTTTATTGAATTCGGTAAAAAATATTTCGTGATTATGTAGTGTACTCGCCCCAAAATGTCCCGATAGTCAATTAGCCTAGCCATTCCAGCGTAGAATGATTGTGTATTAAAAACACACTGTTACTATGTGAGATTAACGATAATGCTTCGTCGATAAAATGAAATAAATTAATTACGTGCGGATTTCTCCCCTTTTTTCATTATGGTACATAATTGTCTTCGACGGTTTATGAAAACTTTACCGCATAAAATAATTTTGTGATACACACGTAATAACAAAAATGTAATATAGTATAGAAAATCTACTTACGTCTCATAGGCCACAGCATTGTTAGTAAAAACAACTTTAACTCCATTTTTACCACACTACTCACACAAAACTTTTATTTCGGTCTAGTGATAATCTAATATGTAATTACAAATAACAATGTTATGTTTAAATGTGTTTACATAAATTTATAATGTGCAGAATCTACCGCATTCGGCCGAGTATGATCGGCAACTATTATCCGTATGGGATTTTGCAGGAAAAAAATAAATCTGCATGTGTACGTTTACATGTGTCTGTGTGTAACGGGAAATGGTGCCAGTTTGCCGGTATAGAATAAGTCGTATTTCCCTAAAGTAGAAATAAATGGCTACCTGAGCAAAAAATTATCATGACTCTAGATGCGACCATTATTGTTTTTAAATTGCGATGTTTGAAATACACGATTTGAGAAAATTACATGTAATCGAACACTACAGTGGCTACAGGCTAGATGAAATAGATTTTGAATTTGACGTAAACGCTCGATGAGACCGTTGTCCGTTTGTCAGCTTACGTCAATCTTAGGCATTTTCGATAACGATCGCCGAATGCATCTTGTCTAGGGTTACAGGTGTGAGGAGAACCGAGCGTACACGCATCAGAGTCAGTGAGGCAGTATTGTAACGTAATGCTCAAAATCGAACCTTGAATGTTCCATTACAGGCGAATGCTTGCAGTGAGTGACCATCTTAATGGTTGTCAGCGAAAAACACTTCTACTGTGACGTTATACAGGATGTTTGGCAGTCGGGTGTAGGGGTTTTAAGGGATGATAGTAAGGGTCATTCTGAACATTTTAGACCACATTTACTATTATGCTAAGTTTCACGGTTTCCGAGATATTGATCATTTTAATAGGTTTTTTTGTCATTTTTCCTTATGTCCGTGATACGAAAAACCCCTTAATTCAAGTATTAATTTAAAAAAAAACAGTGTTTTCTTGCATGACTTGAATCACTATGAAATAAGGAAGTTTTAAAGCTACATGCCATTTTTTTTTCTTTACAACTTTTTGAGTAAACGCGCAAGAGTTACTTTCTCCATACTAAGAGAACCCCGCGTTTGTTTTTCACCAAGTATGGAAAAACCAATTTTGTGAGGTTACTCAAAAAGTTGTAAAGAAAAAAAAATGGCATGTAGCTTTAAAACTTCCTTATTTCATAGTGATTCAAGTCATGCAAGAAAACATTGGTTTTTTTTTTTAATTAATACTTGAATTAAGGGGTTTTTCGTATCACGGACATAAGGAAAAATGACAAAAAAACCTATTAAAATGATCAATATCTCGGAAACCGTGAAACTTAGCATAATAGTAAATGTTTTTTTGTTTTTGTGGTCAAAAATGTTCAGAATGACCCTTACTATCATCCCTTAAAACCCCTACACCCGACTGCCAAACACCCTGTATAGTGATTGGTACCACTAATTACAGAATAATTGGACGCAGCTTAACGACAAGGATCCAACCCACAAATTTCACCCTACAGATTTTGACACTATTGACAGCAATATAATTCAAAGTCAATAGGTTGTAGTAGGTTGGATCCTTTTCGATAAGCTACGTCCAATTGTCTCAGAAACATTGACGATTTTTTAAGTTGTTGAGGGTTGAACACGCAAGGGCGAAATAAATAAAAATAATAATTATGAAAAATTACTATAAGGAACGTTTAGAGCACGGCTTTTGTAAGACCCCGTAAGGCGTGCAGTCAATCAATATCTCCGAGAACGTCATTTTCGTCTATAGCCACTCAATCCCAGTGTAATATTTACTGTGAAAACCTCACTAAACTGGCAATTAATTTCAGTACGCTTTTTTTAATTCGTAAAATTAACCGGCTAAATAATAAAAATGTGTACTTACGCGCTTGTTTACAGTGTTTAAAAAAATATCGTATTTGGGTAAGGCCACGGGGCGTTCGAACCGCCCCGTCAGGTGTGTTACCAAAATAGACAAAGATTTATGTCTGTCGCATTTATTTTTAATTACAATAGGTAGTTATGATTAGGTTCTTACATAATACCTGGAAAATAAATGCTTTTTGTAGTGTTACATGTATTGTTTTGGTAACGCACTCGCGGGGGCGGTTCGTACGCTCCGTGGCCTTACCCATTTATCAACTGAGCGCCTAACTAAACTTTAAAATAAAACAAGTATGCACTGCACTATTCCCTCGCTTGCACAGAAAGAGCACCTCACCTGGTCGATTATTGCGAAACGAAAACATGAAAGTGTCATTCGAAAATAAACGTGAAACGGTAAAATCATATTTTGTAATGTTTAAGGTTGACTGTGGTGATCTTTCGCATGAGACACATTTATTTTCTATTTTCGAGCACTCAATTTTTCAAACTGGTCGACCCGCAGGAAGTCATGAATTACGTATAAATTAAATACTTACATTAATTACAGTAGTTTTATCTAACGAACTAGGGCGGGCCATGTACAGTACAGTACATAGCTGACGTCGCTCAGCGTCGTCGGATGGGTTAGTAGTGTATAAGCATAACAATTATGGGTACAAGTATGGCCGACCCGCTTTCGTGAGATAGACCAACTGTAAAGATTAAGGCCTTAAGTTATTTATGACTCTCTTTATTTACACACATAATTATATCACTTAGTATTTTATATCTGGCGTCGAACACTTTCGATCATTTATACAGTGTGTTACCGGCATGCGGGCATTTATTAAAACCGTCGATAAAATGTAGCATTAGCAATTGTTTGCAATTATTATCAATTAAAAAATAATCAATTTAAGTTCACAATTAATTTTCTTAGATACTGTCCATTTTTAGGGTTCCGTAGTCAAACTAGGAACCCTTATAGTTTCGCCATGTCCGTCCGTCCGTCCGTCCGTCCGTCCGTCCCCAGTCTAGCTCAGAGACTCATAGTACTAGAAAGCTGTAATTTGGCATGAATGTACATATTAGTCACGCCAACAAAGTGGTAAAATAAAGTTTTGAAAAATATTTTTTTTAATGCACCTCCCCTACACGTAACGTGGGGATGTCTTTTTTTTTTCTTGCCTACCCCATAGTGTGGGGTGTCGTTGGATAGGTCTTTCAAAAATATTGCGGGTTTATGCAAACAATTTTTCGATTAAGGGATCCGTTTATGAAATATTAAGCTTTAAAGCGCTATTTTTTGTTAGAGTCAAGTGTCCCCCCCCCCCCTACAGCCAAAACTACAAGTACTAAAAATCTGAAAAAAATTTTCAACGAAAGCGCATATAAAGAATTTTAAAGGAAAACTATCACGGCTAAGTAGACATGATTAGTTCCTGAGATACAGGCGATTAACGGGTTTATACCTACTAAAAATCATCTAAGACAGCGCCAAATGACTTTAAATAGAAAATTGTTTCATACATGTTGATTTTTGAGATAGTTTTTTGTGTTTGTCGTTACGGCTTCGGAACCCTACACTGAGCATGGTCCGACATGCTCTTGCCCGGTTTTAATGTAGTGCATGTGCTGCGTGTTCATCGCTATCAGTATCGCTGTTGCTTGGTACAAGGCATGTCGTGGTACGGGGGCAAATCATAATAATCAAAGTATCCGTCGACTGTCATTTACACTTGTCAAATTGCTGTGCTTTACATAGCTGGCAACATTGATTTAGTATATACTAGATACACAATCAGCACGAAAAAATGGCAAGTCAAAACTACTGCCGAATCGACTTGGGCAGTAGTTTTGCTATTAGTCTTGTTCCGACCACAGACAGTGGCAGTTGTCAATCATGACAAAATGTGTGGTGAAAAACTGCAAAAATAATAACAAAAAACAAATAAAAAGGATGGAATGTCTTATTTTACGTAAGAACTATTTATTTATAAACGTTTCTAGCTAAAATTATAATGTTTTCATGATTTTAGGAATTTAATTTGTGCACACAAATTATGACTTACCAAGGAACAAAATTATTATGGAGTAGCTATTACTTTTTTAAATTTTAATATTTTTTATTTTTAAATTTAAGCTTTCCACGAAATCCTCTACGACGTGCAAAATGGGTCGCAATATTAGCACGTGATAGGGGTGATCAACTATTCAAGGAAAATAAGTCGTCTGTTGTGTGCTTGACCCATTTTCGTACCACAGACGTATATAAAAAAATAGGTTAGGCTGGGATCGCATCATAATACCTATATATAAAGTTCAAAATACATAATGGGTCATATTACATAATGGTCATAATAAGTAAACTTTTCAATATTTTTAAAAGCCCATTGTATAAAACCTATTAGGTTAGGTTAGGTTTGTTGTATAATAATCTTGAAAAGTTCAGGGTTTCAAAAAAAAACTATATTATGACCATTATGAATTATGACCCATTATGTATTTTGAACTTTACGTACATATTATGATACGTAACCGGTTAGGCTAGGTTGGTTATGATAGGATAAGATCTTGTCTTGTCTGGAGTAAAGTGTAATGTTTTAATGGTTCATTTATGTATGTATGTATAATTCTTTATTCCAACATAGCTTTGAACACCTGAGCCAATTTATATGTGTGTGGTATCGTTAGAATCATTTCACCATTCCAGGTGACAAAGGATACCTAAACGTTAAAATTTGAATAAAAACAATCGACGGGACGGGTTTTTAAACCTTGCTTTACATACATTTATTAATTATTATTATTGTATATATATATATATATATATATAGAGTTGTGTAATACAATGACAGCATTTATAAAACATGTCAAAAGTTTTTTTGTGCAATTTGTAATTTCGTTAAAACTAATACAATATAAATAGAGAAATTCGTCTCCATTCATTCGATGTCTACTTTTGTCATAAATAGTATGACAATGGCGATTTCACTAAAGAGTTTTAAATATTTTAAAACATTAGTTTGCAAATTTGACACTTGACTACTAGTATATTGAGTTTTTTTTTGCATGAATGTTTAAGGTAAAAAATAGCGATGTTAGCATGTATCTGAATGCAGCTATCAATGTCATTTGGGACAGTTTATAATAAAGTTTTGTGCGGGATTGTGTATCTTGTATATACTAAATCAATGGCTGGCAATTAAAATTTTGTTAGAAAGTTAACAAAGCCTGAAAATTTGTTTATTAATTAAATAAATGCCATAGTTACGTTACAGATATACGTTATATTAACCTACTTTAAAAAAAGCCAGGGTGCTGGTAACACACTGTATACTTTAAAAACTTAATTTAAAAGTGCTTAGGAATACGCACCGATTTAAGAAACATTATTTTTTACTACCAAACTTACATTTAGTAAAATATTAAAGTTCTTTGATGACCTATTTGTTCTTTGAACAAGTTACTACTGAAACATTTAGTTTAGTAACACTGGAAGTCTTCATAAACCCGTATAAATAAATTAATTAAAATAGTAAATGCGTTCAGTATCACTGTGGTAATATGTTCTTAGAACATTGACTTTTGTCTAACCAGTAACATTATTACTAGAGGTAACAGCAAAGTCCAGAGCGCTATAGGCAGTTTTCCCGCGCCGTTGCACAGGTCCCCTCGGCAGTAGCAGAGAAGGGTCCCGGTGGCCCTCTCCCCGTTGTTCGGGACGTCCTTGCAACCTTCTTCGTAGGGCTCGTAAACAATGTCGACGCTCTGCCATTTTCTATCAACTATTATTTGCTCTCCTTCGGTTGTTTGAGAAGCACAGCCGCGTTGAACGCTGCTGGATATTACTGAAATTGATAAATGAAACATATTGTTATTTTACATCTTTATGCTTATTGTTTCGTTTATTGTTAATAAGGATAAGTAACCTATTAATGTAATACATTTTATAAGGAAACTGGATTATTATGTTGCTATTATCTATCCTTGAAGAGCAGTATGGCGTAGCGTAGCTGCAATGGATGTTTTTTTGGCTAACATGGGGATGTTGATTCTATGCTAACTTTAAAAAAACATAGGCTACTTTCGTACTTGTGCTTTGGGTCCATAGTACCTATTATACAATACGAGGTTAACACTTTTTAAGCATTAGTTATCGCAACCTACATGCATCAGCTGATCAAAGTGCCTTTTAAATACAGGAACTTTGATATTTTTTACCAATTGATTTTATAAGTGACTTGTTCTTATTAATGAAGATTTTTACTCATCATTAATTCTCACCTAAAAAGTAAAGTTTATAAATGGATTGAAATTTGGAATACAGATATGTAGCAAAACATGATGGTGTCTAAAAGCTAATCTGACCGTGGAGTCGGCAGGTGGCAGCCGAATATTCGCTGTACAGTCAACAGCATAAATAAGTGATCATTTCTGTACCTTGTCGCTTTCAATCGTTTCACAATTTTGTATAACATTTCAAACACGACGTTAAAGTGACAAGGTACATAAATGATCACTTATTTATGCTGTTGACTGTACCTATCGTCGGCCCAATCAAGCAAGATTTAAGATTTTCACTATAATATATGAAATAAGGTGATTGATTACTTTGCATTTAGTGACCCGCTGGCTCATTTGAAACCTCAAGCGTAAATAAGTATGTAAGTAGAGGTAATAGGTCAAAAACCTCTAATATAATGGGGACATATTTTCAAAGCTGTTAACTCTTAAATGGGCCAACCGATTTCGTCAAGCCTAGCTAAATAAAGGACCACCCGAGAGGCCCCACTTTGAAAATCGAAGTTAGGTTAGCTCCATCAGTTTCTCTCGATTAAGTCTCGAACGACGAGTGACAGGGATGGAGCTAACGTAACTTCGAACTTCGATTTTCTAAGTCGGACCTCAGTTTAACTAGCTTTTTATGAAAATAACTTATATATCAACGAAGTGGAAGGATGGAGCTAACGTAACTTCGAACTTCGATTTTCAAAGTAGGACCTCAGTTAAACTAACTTTCTATGAAAATAACTTATATAGTAACGAAGTGGCTAAATGTGCAGTTTAACTTACGACCGTTCCCAATATCGAGCGTGGTCACCTTCTTGACGCACATGGTCGATTTGGGGCAGTCTACGATGAAGGCTTCGTCTGTGCTGTTGAAGTGGTCGCAGATCGGAATTTTGCGGTAGTACGACGTCTCAGGATCACATTGGTTGCAGCGCAAACTTGACGACGCTGTGGAAAACAGATGACACAGTTTAATTAGAAAGAAAATCATTTATTCGTGACATGCATAACAAAGAACAGATTAACAAATACAAGAAGAAAGTAGCCACGAAATGGTCCCAACTCAGCGTAATGCTGGCATTAAAGTCAGCGCTGGTCTTCCGTTGGAACCATCAGGTGAAACCACGGAAGGTTACACACACATAATTAAATGAACACAAAACGAGAAGAAAAGTAAAAAAATAATAAAAACAAAGCTCTGAGTATTAAGGATTATAGTATCTTAGGTGCCCTAAGCCATAATTGGACCAGGGCAGGGTCGGTGTAAAAAGCATACCGTCTTTGACCTGTTATCTGTTTTGTAGCTCTTATTTACTTAACAGTAATGGCGGCCACATTACCAACAATACCATAACACGTCAAAAGCAATATTGTTTTACCCAGTAAATATACATTTTACCCATAGGTTTAGCGCGAGTAGAATAGAGGCCCAGGGACCCTCATTTTCTAGTTTTATTTACGAGGTCGTTATTTTTGGAATGACGATTAACTAATGACAGATCGATTAGAAGGTATGTCTTTCCCGTATATAGAACGCTTTCGGTGTCACGAAAATTTAACTAAGAGCAGATATTGCAATACAGTGTTGCAGGAATGGCGTACGTTACTGGTTTGTAATGCCACTTTACAAGGTTTTACTTAGGCTTAGGGTGCTATTCCTGGTAAGGGAAAAAATATCTGCGTACGAGCGGTGTGGTACGAGTACTAACCAGGAACATTTATTCCTGAGTTTGAAATGTTTTCTATGTAGGTATTTATTAGATTACAGCTAAGTTATGGAGTAGATCAATTTTTACAGCTTATCTCTTGGATTTATTCTGAAAAACCCTTTAAAAAACTGCTGAAGTGCTAACGCTTGAAAACCGTTGCTTTTCCTTGAGTAAAAATACAAGGCATCTATATCTGAAGTGCTCTCTTGGCATACACCCGATTTTGTTGCGCAGTGCGGGTCACCTCCCCGACTCATTAGCAAGATTACGCACCAAAGTCAAAAGTAAGGGAGTTAATGAGTTCCTTGACGTGTGAAACAATTATTTTCTTTGTATTTCGTTTGGGTAAATATAGTTTACAATTTTTTTTTTGTTAAGTTCCTATTTACTTCAATAAAATGGAGTAAACAAAAATTTAGAGATAAAAAAAACATTATCGCACCATGTTGTGGTTGTGCACTACTTCAGATTATTTCACTACGTACCTCACTAGCAATCTCTAACATGAGCTAGTTTTTGCCATCCGTTTGATTACAGTTTTATTTTATAGAATAATGATTTATAATTCTGATTTTACAGTTTTTGAAAGCGTTATTCATCCACATTTTAGTTATTTAAGTTAGTCGTTTTAAAGCCCCATCAGTGCTTTGAATCTTAACGCATCAGTTAGTTTTATAATTATAATAAAAAATCCGGGAAAGAGCATGTCTGACCTTGCTCAGCGTAGGGTTCCGAAAAAACAACAAGTACGAGTATGAAGTAATTCTCTATTTAAAGTAACTTGGTGCTGTCTTAGATTAGTAGGTATAAATATAAACACTTTAGTCGCCTGTATCTCAGTACCCAATCAAGTCGACTTAGCCGTGATAGTTTTCCTTTAAAATGCGTTATAGGTATGTGCTTTCATTGAAGATATTTTTCTGATTTTTGTATTTGTTGTTTTCGCTGTGTGGGGGGGACGGGGACTCTAAAAAAACATTCTTGGGTTAAGTGTAGGCGAGGTATCTATTAGCCCAATGGAACCCTGACCCACCTTAGAACGGTTTCACAGTGACATTATAAGACATAGCACATGGTCGGACGGACATGGCGAAACTAAAAGGGTACCTAGTTTGACTACGGAACCCTACAAACTAACCTATTCATAAAGATTTTTTAACTCTTTAGCCAGTTTATGTAGGTAAGTTATTTTTACACACCTTTACAATAGTATGGCTCTATTTGTACACCGCCGCCCCGAAATGTGTCGCATCAACATACAATACGATGTTATTGTTCCTCACCGCCCCGATTATGCAAACTGCCGAAAATTGTAAGATGTCGAGACAGAACTAATACATTGTTATACTACAATGGGTTCAGTACGCCATTACAGCAACTTAAGTCTTGGAACTTGACGAATTACTAATTTCCTGGAATTTAAAATGCTTGAGTCACATCATCGCAAAACCTACAATTGGCACTTCAAACCAACGATTTGTTACAAATATTTTTTACATAGGTAAAATAATGTCGGCTCCCGCCGTATGTCCCTCTGTATGTACGCTTAGATCTTTCAAACAACTCAACGGATTAATGCAGTTTTCATCACTAGATATAGTGATTCAAGAAGAAGGTTTTGGGGTTACGTGTATATATTAAATTCTGGATTATGTACGGGTGTTACAGGAAACTCACATAAACCGAACCTAAGCGGGGCAGGTCGTTAGTATATTAATATAACCGAAGTTTAAGTAAAAGAGAAAAGGAATCGTTGGTGGTTGAAATCAATTTCTCATAAGTGATGGATATCTTATCACAAGAGGCTTGGTTTCTTAGTAATTCTGGATCTTGATCTTATTTTTACCAAAGAAAAGCCCAAACGGAGTTTAGATTCGTCTTAAACACTAGAGTGTCATTGGCTATATGCAAATTATTAAAATGTGGACTTGCGAAACAAAAAATATATACTGATATGATAATGTCGTCAAAGTAATGTATACTTTGACGACATTATCCAAACAGCAGTTAGGATATTTTGAAGCTTGTTATTTATTAGACTTGTAAGTTCCTAATAGTAATATGAGGAATATACTTTATTTATTTACTTGGCATATATTTTGCATATTTTTACCATGACTGCATCTCGGTGTACAAAAACAGGAATCGAACGTGAAAAGAACTAAAAAACAAACAAACAAAGCTTCGCAATAACGTTGTTACATTCGCATGGAAGTTATTATGGCGACTGTAAAGTAACCGGCAATATCTAAATTTAGCAAGTCACATACGGAATTTTGTTGATAAGTTTATGCGGTTAGGCGGTACTGGTAGGTGCTATTTATTAACATAGCAGAAGTTTTACATATCACAACTATTTAAAAGAAGTAGAATATTGACTAAACTTAGTCTTATGAGGATTGTGAGGTGAAGCTTAAATCGCGTAGCTGTCAAAAAAATATATACCTACAAGCTCCGGGCGATATCATTTCTCATCCCTTAAATCAAGTTCCATTTCCACGATTTTTGAATAGAAGTACTAAGTACATTATTGTAGTTGTTATGAAAATCTAGTTTTGCGAGTTTCCTTTCTTTTTTTTCTTGGAAAACGTACAGACAGTTTCATAATATCTATAACGTATCCAAAAATCGTAAAAATCTGTGTAGATTTAAGAGGAGAGAAACGTTATCGTATTTTGTATGAACATGTTTAGCTTCACAATCCTCTGTTATTATTTAACTGATATAAGACTACTAATCAGTACACAGTTTGATATCTTTTAAACTTACAAATATTAACATTAACCTTTGAATTGGATAAGAATTCGAATAAAACAATATATTTCTTAATAATACTTAATGCAGTTTTATCGTCACTTGGTGAGAAAAATGAAGCAGCTTTATTTGTCTATCTAAAACGATTAATTAAAGCGCGTATCTTGTCTGGGTCATTGCAAACTGGCTCGTCTAAACCCGCGCATTTATATTCCTACTAGGGGCCGGCGGCTCCAATACTGAATTTAAATGTATTTTTTAGCTTGAAGCAGCCTTGATTAACGCCTACCGTGTGACAATACTTAATGACTTGTATCATATAAACATAGCATTGAAACACTTTGATAATGATTTGTGGAACGAGACGTTTTAACTTTAACAGTTCTCGGGACGTGTTGCGCACAATTAAACAGACAAGTTTTTTTTAGGTATTTCATTTTATTCCTAAACGAACGAAGCGGTTCTCGGAAAAGGACTTGCGGTTTGATATTTCTACTTACAAAATTGTTGTTTAAATTAGTTCATGTTATTTGTGAAGAACAAGTTATTAGAGACAAAGCTTTGGAAATCTTTAAAAGTCTTACTAATATGATCGAATGAATGTTTTTGAAAAAGTCAACAAACAAACTTTAACAATACTTACTTTTTAAAGACCACAAAATTGTGACAAAAAACAGCGTTAACTCCATATTGGCGCAACCAACTACATTGAATATCCACTTATAATTTATAAAAATCCATTATCGTCGAAATGAACACATATGTTTAACATTGGCCTGGTACGTATTTACAACAGTGCGGTATCGACGCATGTGGCCGACCGAGCCTGCTGTACACCCGACTGAAATTGGCACCTCCACATTCGAGTCATGAATCACAGGGAACGGACCCAGTGGCGAAACGGGACATGTCCAAATACCGACGAACAAGGCTCTTAGCTTAGCGCGCCGCCGGCTGTGAATCACTCGGTCGATGCTGGCGCCGACCCGCGACTGCCCGACGTTCAGCGGATTCCTTCTTACAAATACGTTTTTCGAGACGTCCTTGTGCTGCGCTGTTTTTATTTTTATCAATAGATAACGCTGCGCAGTGACAGGTGCACTTCAGCGAATACCTGTAGTGGTCGACTGTGATAAAGGTTATGAGTCGCGAACATATCGGCCGAGTTTAAGAAGGTCGTTCACTTTGCCCACCATCTGCTAAGATCACGTTTTTTTATCCGACGTCCTGACCTTAGCTTTAAGGTTGTTCATTTAAGTAGGTAATGTCTGTTTGGTCTCGTCTGGTCTGTTTTAGTTTTTTTCTTAAAAATATTTACCCAATATTTTTAAATAAAGCAAGTTCATTGATCAGACTTGTTTGTTGTGGTTCAGAAGCACCTGTTTAGTAGTAACGAGATCGTAAACAAAATAATTTGAAACAGATCTTCTCGTGAAAAATAATACCTACATAATCCTTGTTAATATACAGAATAATTTATTTTTAAATCTGTTAATGAGAGCAAAGACCTTTGAAAGATCTGTTTTAGAATCGGAAATAACATTTACCGAGCTAAAGTGCTCGAATAAAATATTTTACTGTGATTGGCAATCCGGTCTAAAGCGTCTCTGTAATATGTTTTTTATAACGTAGGTACTCACTTTGCCCTTCCACCCATTACGGTTGTGAAACATTCGCGATAATGGCGCTTGTCATATCCTTTGAGTGGTACAAACGATAATATTATATGACAGTGTAGGTATGTGTGCTATAAAATTATAGGATTTAGTAAATTAATAATTTCGGTAAACTTTAGGTACCTACAGTAGACAGCCAAATACTTGTCGTCAACTCAGGCAGTGTCAGGTTTTAAAATCAGTGTCTTTAGTGTCAGTTATTTTTGACATATTTAATTAAGATCATTTTCAAACCAAACATTTCGTAACATATAATTATGGTCACTGGTTAACCTAGCGGCAGCGAATTTGCAAAATAAATTCGCGTTTAGAGTGTGTGTCTACGACGGCTAAAAAAAACATTGTATTTTAAAAATATACTGCCAAACACAGTCATTAAGTTAAGTGTGTATTGTCTCGGATTAATCACAGTTAGCCGAGTGCGTGAAAGGCAATTAACCTTGGCGCTGAGAGCTTTATTTGTGACATGATGTTGTATATTTATATTCTTTGTCGCTACTGTAACATGCCCCTATTTAACACCCGCCCCGACGCAAAATAAATATTGTATTAAATGTTTCTTCAGCAACTGGCTGGAAGAGGCACCTAATAGGGACTTATGGAGTTCAAGGGGAGAGGCCTTTGCCCAGCAGTGGGACACTCACATAGGCTAGAACAGAAAAAAAAAAATAAAAATAAAAAAAATATCAGGGGACAATGTTTGACATGTGTGTCTATCTGTGGCATCGTAGCTACAAAACGAATAGACTAGGAAAGCTAGTTCTTTCGGGCCAGTTTGATTTTAAAAATAGGCCGTCTGCCTGAGTTATATCAGCTCTGGAAGTAGAGGTCGCTATCATATTGGGGGTTTTGTCTGTGTAGTTATTTAATAGGTATAATGTTTATCTATCCGACAGCTTAAGAAACAGTGTTACTTAATCGGATGTGTGTATATACTATACATGTATGCAGGTATATATCAACGACTGTTGTTTAGCGACTGTCTTTACCTAGACTAAACGGTCGGTATCGTGTGACTGGTCTTTATGGAAGGAGTATATGATAAATGCGAAAGTAGCTGTGTTTGTTTGTTTCTTACGTTTTTACAGTTAAACGGCGATTTTATCGAAATTTGTAGCTTTATCTTTGGGGGAAGGACATGGGGTAAAGCACTGTAATGTTTAGTTTATGCCAGAAAAATTGTGAGTTTCCGAGAAATAGCGATGAACGACTTTTACGCGGACGGAGTCGCACAACAGCTAGTAAGCTACATTTTGCTGTAGGCTAGAGATACTGCCTATTTAAAATGGTGGGGTCTAAGAGATCACTTTCGTGCAAACTCACTGAATTTTAAATTCCTACTCCTCAGCTCTTTTGCTGCAGAAATCAACATCTTTATTAGACAGAAGCAGTCGGGTTTTCAAAACATTTTATTCCACTTATTAACTGAAAATCGTGCTAAGCGAACGTTGACCTTTGTTTCAATAACTTTACTGAAGTGACAAGGTGTGTCTGGCTGGAGTAGTCTGGATTATAAAAATGAATGGCCACCTACAATTTCACTGGCAGTAATTAACTTCTGTACCCTTACTATGAGTTAAAATTGACGTACTCGATAGCGAGTCGAATGCTCCGTCCCTCGCAGACCTCGCAGTATTCTTATAGAGCGCGAGGGACAGAGCAATCGACTCGCTAGCAGGGACGGTAATTGTAACTCATGGTAAGGGTACTTTCAGTATTTTCCTAATTGGGTTAATGAAAAAACGAATATTTAACCTTGATAATATTACTCAGCTTTATTAGCTTCGTAGTCTAGACATCGGGAAATACTATTTGCAATCATTTGTTGCACAGAGTTCCAACGGAAATGAAACGGCACCGCGCTGCCGCTATCGTTAGATAAATTAATTTTGGTATTACATTATAGTAGCATACGGTACCATTATGTAAGATTATTAGATCATGGTCAGGTTAACTGAAAGAGATCCCTTAAAGGGATAAGTTCGCCTTTGTACATGTTAATCTTAAGTTTATGAACGAATTTACTTGTAATTGTTTTTTTTTTATTGTGCAATAAAGAGTTTACATACATACATACAATATTTGTAATCTTATTAGCATAATGTTACTTACCATTTTGTTGTAACTTGTCAATCATTTTGCTTACATTTGCTTACATCTATTGAGGGCCTACAATACGGACCTACTTGTAGATGCAGTTACAGTGCAGAAACATACGTAAGTAATCGTATTTCGATTGGTAACTTCGTAACTATCCATCTTGATTTCTCGATAGACATATCAAGAAGATTCTTAACCAAAATGAACCAAATATGACATCGTATGTTACTACCCACTGTATAACACATTGCTACTGATATTTAATAAACAAAAGTTATTTTACTTACGCCCACTTGCGTGGACCAGAGTTAGCGTCTTAACCCGAGGTTAGGCGGCAAACCACGTACAAAAGTAGACGCTTAACTCTGGGTTAAGGGCTAACTCTGGTCCGCGCAAGTCCGCCTTAGTGAGTCAAGGAAGAAAAAGTACATTTTTATATTGTCTTTATTATTTACATAATAAGCAAAGCACCTCGCATTGTGTATTACAATGGATTCCTTCGCATAAATATACAATCACATCACTCAAAGCACTTATCGCTTAAACCTTAAGCCTCCACTGCGACACTTGCTCGGATGTTGCCAAAACATAACAACTTTATAACAATACAATTGACAGATGGCTGAGGCAGGCATGAGAAAATATAGAACGGCAGTAACGCTACTGTTGCGTTGGCATTTCCAATAAGCAATAAAATTACTTAAGTACGTATCTAGGTGTCCAAAAAGTTATCTGTAGAGAAACCTTGGAATTTAATAGTTTTGCTTCAACGGTTCATTCAGAAGACAATACTTTGAATTAGCACTAATTATGTTGGTACCTTGATAGTATGCTAATTAAATTATCGAAAACATCATTCAATTAGTGACGACACAATCATGGCTGCCTTGCTATGGACTTTGAATTTTAGCACAGCGTTTGTTTCACAATACTCTTGTTAACTTTGTTTATAATCGTGTAAATATAAACGTATTGATGTGTACGAGTATGTGTCTAATAACGTACCTTTGTCAAGACCATGAACAAGACAACAAGAATGACGAGGTGCACAGGACTAGACATTTTGATAGCTTCATCGCCTTAAGTGTTTTAGGAAGCAAGACTTAAAACACAATTCAGTTATTTAACACAATCCTTAAATTGTCGTTGATGATACTTCAATATGGCAACAACAGTTAAATGTCACATTTGATGACAAATAGAAAATTACGTTTTTCCATTTTTTTTTAGCTAACATACTGATTTGTTAAATTAATTTTCTAAAAAAATATTTGTGTAACATTCGCATACTTTCCCCCGAAATTAGTTTTCACAGACGTGTCTTTCTCCTGACGCAGGTTTCCTGTGTCGCATTGTTTCCCATGTTCCGTGTGTGGCATACTTTGGCCCTTAAGGCTTGCTGTAAAACTAGCATAACCTAAAGCTACCCACTTATTTCGACCGAATTGTAAGAGGAAAAATTGCAACAAAAAATATGTGAGTGGAAAATTTCATTATTGGTAAAAAATGCGAAAAAGCAAACATTTTGAGAAAAATCTATCCACTGTGGAGCTTAAAATTATCACCTAGTCGGCCACAAACTGCAAGATTGAGGTCTCCTTCAAGAATTGCCACATTGACCCGTCGTGCCCCGCGCCCTCCGGACCCCCGCGATCTTTACCACATAGTACAGGAATGAAATATCACAAATACCTACTTTTTATATAAGTATATAACATTATGTACAGGAAACTAAAACAATGGCGTATATAACAAGCTTAAAATGAAGTAAGTCTATGTATAATTGGTACGATGATGATGCTAATCATGCGATTGCGCGAATGTAGTTATCCCGTAGGTAACTAGAACATGTACCATCTTTTAGATGTTTCTTCAAAAAAAAAAACGATTTCTAAAACTTTGGCATGTTTACATATTCGATTCAATTCATTCTAGGTCCGAGGAACTAGTAATACACTTTATAAATAGCTATGAATTGCACATTTTTCAAGTCAAAATTCATCACCGTTTTTAGTGTTCTTCTCAATGTTCACTGTTCACACACTGGCAGTTACGTGTGAAAGCCCAGTTGTTCACTACCTGAGGCTGTTGATGTACTTCATGAGGTTGAACACGACGATTACGCCCATGATGTCGGTGTACCCTTCGTGGTTGGTGTTGGACGTGTTGCAGAGATCACTGCGGCAGTAGCAATTTCTGAAATTAGTAAAGTAAAGAATTAGTGCAATTAACAAGGATTGGATTATCTGTATCGAAACTTCATCTTCGCTACCCTTCCATATATAAATACTAAACCCTACGTCAGTAAACAATTATATAAATGCTTCACCATGTCTAATAGGAAACTTCAAGCTGTACTAATCCTTTTGATTATACCGCTGAATGCTGCCGCATAAAAACCCATTACATGTCTTACACAGTGGATATAGTATCACTTCATCGAATTTCATTTCATAGAACGATTTTTTTTCCTAAAACCATGATGTTTTCAGGATATTTTAAATATTAATTTTGCACGTTAAGCTAGATTACACTTGAGAATGCAAAAAAAAAAAAACATGCGACGAGAAATGCCTTTCGATGAAATGAAAATTCGGTGTAACGATGGTAGGTTTGTTGAAAGGTATACCCCGTAGTAGCAAATATATTTTCGCAATATAACCATTAGGGCGTTTGTGTATTGATTTAATTGCAGTTACTCACGTAGTTGTAGGTGTTCTCTCGCCTTTGTCGTCTACAGCCACGCACCCCTCTTTGTAGGGCTCCATGACCTCCATCTTGGGAGACCACTGCCCGTTCTTGTAGTCCTGGTACTTGAAAGTCTGCGGCGCGCAGTTGCGCAGCACCCCGTTTATTCTCACTGGAATCATATAAAAAAACAATGATTTTGTTTCAATTGGTAAATGTTTCATAATCTTGATCATGTTTGAGAGCTGGCTCAAAAATAATATAAAAAAAAGAATAGAAGTACTATTTGAAGAAGTGCCGGTTTATGATTAGTGGAAACTTTAGTGTATCTTGCTTTGAAAGTTGTCCTGCACCCAGCAGTGCAATATCTAAAATACTACTGTTGCCTGCGTCTAAAGAACTCACTTTGTTACTAGGTACTTCGGAAAGTAATTCATATGTTATGGGGTGTTTTTCTGAAATGGTAAACTTTTCAGGATTGTTATAAAATAAACTTTTAAAATAATACTGAAAAGTTTACACCTTCAGAAATAGAAACATTATGAACCATTATGTCTTATGAGATTATGACCCATTACGTTTTTTTTTTTTTTTTTTTTTTTTTTTTACGTGTATTAGGTACTGTTAGGCGATGGGTTGCAACCTGTCACTAATACACTGGTAAACATCTTCGCCTGTGTGCAAAATGTGGTTACAGAATTATCAAAAAGTTTTTATAGTTGTTGGAAATTCTGTAGCTCTGCCTACCCCACTCTGGGAATAAAGGCGTGAGTTTATGTATGTATGTATGTATTTTTAACTTTATATATTATGATACGTTCCCCGGAAAGTTCTTTATCAAAATCCACTACATGTCGTCGTGAAAATACATCGTTTTGTATATTCACGACACGTTAGCTAAGTAGGTCGGTAGTAACCATGCCAGATTTTAGTGTAATGAGCGCGAGTGTTTGCTCCTGAATTTTGGATGTTTTCTATGTATTTAAGTATGTATTTATCTATGTAAGTAAGTTTATCGTTTTCTCATAGTACAAGCCTAGAGCTTAGTTTAGTACTAGGTATTCGAGGCATTCCATCTTAGTCCTCAGGGTTGGCAACGCATTTGCAGTCTTAGGATTGCTCTGCAGTCTTGTGAATGCGAATGTCTATGGGTCACAGTTTCCACTTACCATCAGGTGGCCTGTGTGCTCGATTGTCATCTCTATGCCATAAAAAAAAAAAAAAAAAAAAGGTCAATTTGTGTGACTGTTCCCTTGTATTTATTTATTACTAATAATAGTTCCCGCCACAAATGTCCAAACATATATGTAGAATAGATAGACATGAGCTTGTAAACATAACAGTTTGCTCACCTCCATTTTGTATGTCTAGATGGAAGTCTTGCTTCATACACATGGTCGAGTAGGGGCAGTCCACGATAAACCTGTCGGAGTGGTCGAAGTGCACGCAGAGCTGCTTGGTCGTGTTGTAATACTCTCCCGGCTTCGGGTTGATGAGGCACTGGTAGCATTTCAGTGCCGAGCCTGAAAATGTAACACCGTTTGCTTTAAAATCCAAGATCGCCGTTTCAATTTCAACACATCGCTATTGCACGAGTTTAGACTAACTGAAAATTTGCGGTCAATGGTGTAGGGTAAACAAATGAATAAGTATTTTAAGCGCATTCAGCATTTTAATAATAATGTTTTGTACTTATATAATTGTCGATGATAATATTGATAATTCATCATTAACGGTTTCTCTGACGATAGTGCAATTGATAGATTTACACTATTTGCAGTAAGGTGCGATACTTGAAGATACTGTGGGTATGATTGAGTTTTGGTAATAACATTGGTATGTGTTTATGTTGAACTACAGGACGCCCGCGACTTCGTATGCGTAGAATTTTTCGAAAAAAAAATTTTTGGTGCACACCTAGACCTCATAACAAACCTACGTGGCTACGTGCCTGGAATCTCTAGGTTCAGCGGTTTGGGCTGTGCGTTGATATGTCAGTCAGTCAGTCAGTCATATGTAAATCAGTCAGTTTTTTCAGATATAAATTCTTAATTGCTATACTTCTGTTCCTTTGCACAGAGACGCCAAGTGGTGGTAGGTCCTTGTGCAGGGTCTGTCCGGATCGCTCCCACCATTATATCCTTTAACTTACCGCCAAGGAGCAATGTTGGTATTGTTGTGTTTTGGTATGGGGATGAAGGAACCTGTGACATTACCAGCGTATATGCATTCTATTTTAGTCCTCAGAATTGGCAATGCATTAACTGTCTGAGTATTACAGTTTTAAGATTGTAATCTTAAAAATACAAAAGTCTATTGATTTCAGATTACACTAGCGATCAGGTGGCCTGTGTGCTCATTTGCCTCTCTATGCCATAAATAGGACCTTCGATATATACGATTGTAACGATGTAAATGCGACAAACAATTTAGAAAAACTCAGATTACTCAGGGACCGACTTCGTCGTTGGATGTTGATTGTGACGATAGCGTTATCACAAATAGCATGAAGAAGAAGAAGAAGAAGAAGAAGAAATACATTTATTCACTAACCATAAGACACACTAATATACAAATGATTCAAGAAAACAAAGGTAACAGGCATAGCACGCAATTGTGTGTCCTCGCGGCAGTGAAACGGACACTGGCTCAGCAAAATGCCGAGGTGTCAGACACCTACAGCGCTGATTTTCAGCCAGTACCGGCGCTGAGTCACGGAGCACTGTACAAACATACTATACTATACGTGTAAACTACTTACATAATACGTATAGCGGAAGAATAAACGTGAAAATAATAATAAAAATAAAACATGATAACCTAACAAAAACAGAAATCCCAAAGGTAAAATTGGCACACCAAAGCCAAAACGCAGTATGAGCACATGAACTTCACACAGTCATACGAATGCTATCTGGACACATCTTTATAATCACCTAGCAACAATTTATCATTTACGTAAAACATTATCATATCACCGTCCACTGAAATGAAACTGAAAGTTAGAAAGTGTTTCATGTGTTGTGTATTGCATTTAATTAACCAATATGTATTGAAAAAACCCGCGTGTGTGTGAGCTGCACTTATCGCGGCATGCGTGACTCATAGCGTGATCTTCACTGTATTGCTGTCGGTGACCTTGCGTTGGTTACGTATCAGAACACCTAAAATTAATTTGCCTAATTTCAAAAAATCTAAGATCGAAAAGATAAGTCCTTCACCACTTTTGGACCTTAACGTGTTACAAATAAAGCCGAAAATTGGTAAAGGACTTTATTGGTCGACTATACCATCGTGCTTTTGCAAGTAGGCTTTAGCGCATTAAATTGCTTGTTCAAAATCACACAGAACGTACCCACGCTCTATCTAACTTGTACAAGTATGTATTGTTTGTTCTTAATATTAATTAATAAACTTAAACTATACATACTTATAACTAAAACTAGAGGGTCTTGAAATATCAAATATGGAGACCGAACCGGTAATATTGCTTGCATTTTTTCTGTTTATACAAACTTACGCCGTCGATATCGATTATTACGGGGACGAAAAGAGTACTAGCGATTATACTGATAGCAATTTGCAAGATGCTCGAAGAGATGGAAATGAACTACATCAATCTACCGTGGATGCAGCAACCACCGCAACCATTAGCATTCATACGACGATTAGACAACAACACAAAATCGACTTCAGTTATGAAAAATCACACCTGGAAGATTTGCCTAAAAGGTTAAATAAGATCAAGTTTCCAATGCAATTATTTAAAGAATATGAATATGTATACGGAGAAAAGACAAGAAATGAAAACAGAAAGTCTATGTTACGTGATCAAAATAATATTAAAGAGGAAGATGGCACCAAAGCAGTCATATCGGCCATAGAAGATATGAATGAAGAGAATGAAGGGTATGAAGGGGATGAATCGGATGACACGAATTTAACTGATGTAACATTTCCAGATGACTTCAGTAACAACAGTAATTTATTATTTAACACGGATCTGTTATTTTTAACCCCCGCAGCAGAGAGATTGATGCCCCAAGACAACCTAAAAACGACAGCCGTTGAAAATGTCTGGTACGTGCCTGAAAAATATCCATGCTGGGAATTGCCTTTATTATTTGGTAGAATGGACCGTAAAAAAGATGACGATGTGTTTATAATATATGCAGGAGACCTAAATGAAGTGATCCACGATACACGTCAAGTTCCCAAAGTGAAAGTGGGTAGAACTTCGAGAAGTATCGATCCGAAATGGTGTGAGCAGGAACCTTGCTACGGAGATCATACCCTCTGTCTTTTTCCGGATGACACCATTTCTCAAATATGTGATCCAAATTATGAAGTATTTAGTCCAAATCTCTATGAACAGTCTACGATAGTTAGTACAATAAATTCGATGAGAAATCGAGTCGCATTGCGGGTTATAGCTGATTACGATCATTTGCCTACTGCTGCCAATATGCATCAAATAATGTACGACGCAGATTTGGCGAGGATGGCTAATAGGTGGCTACTCCAATGCCTCCCGGGAGTTGCTGCGTGTTCTTCCCTTAATAATGAACTCGTCACTCAGCTGGATTGCACAAAATCTGCATCTGGATGCTGTATGCGACCACATGAAACTGAACCGGACTCTCAATGGTATTTTCACTTTTACTTCTAGCGTTTGACTCATTATTCATTTGCATTTGTCTATTTTTAAAGCTCACAAAACAAATAGTCAAACTCACATCATTTATTTGACAAATACACACTGCAACACAAGAGGCATAGTACAAAAAAACAAGATTAGAGCAAATTTATCAACTTTGCGTTGTAGTGTGAAGTCTAATAGGACTCAAATACCCTTATTTGTCTGTCTATCTGTCCACCTGTATGTCACAATCTCTTTATTTGAAGATAAAGGTATTAAGACTTTATTCTGTGGCGAAATTTAGAATAGTATAAAAATGTGTTAACGTTTTTGAAAAAAAAATATATGAGGGCATGCATAGTGTAATTGAATAGGAGAAGTAGTCTTGATTTCGAAACTTCGCTTTTAAACCACCTAGTTTGGGTAACAATATACTAGCACAAATAGGTACTGAAATTACTTTTCAAAATACAACGTACTACAGTAAAATAGTTCAGTCCAATTCGTATAGGAAAGACCGAAAACAACTTAAGATGCTAACTCTTTCTAGTTAGACATGGCCCGTCATGGTATAAACCGATATTTGATATCAACTTTAATACAAGTTCATAGAAGTTGTATTAAAGTTGGTTTTACAATATAATTGTATTTTGAGTTACTACCGTTTTGATCCAGTTATGCGATATATTTAATTGTTTCTTTTGCCAGCATACCGCGTGCAGAATGCGTCGTACCAGCTGTTGTCGGATGTGTTCACGCATGGTTCTTGAGCGCTGGAAAAGCTCTACAAGAGCGAGACATTGAATGTGGACACGTTAGCCGCCAGACACTAAATACTGCTCAAATTATTTGGGCGGCCACAAACAAGATGGGATGTGCTTATGGTGAAAGGGAAAATGGGGACATAAGGGTCGTATGCAATTTTGCTCCAGGGGCAACATTCGTCCTATCGACCAAATTTTATTGTGGAATCCTCTCTCATGATGATGTCACAGACAAATTCTTTATAACTGACGACACTAGTATTACGGATTTGGAATACTTAGCTGCGATGGGTATCGTGTTAAATGAATTGTACAATGTGAAATCAGAAAATGTCTCATCGAATTTTGCTGAAAGATCGTGGCTTCATCATAATACTACTAAACACTGGGGTGTGAGCGTTTTGAGCCAGATGTACAGAGCAGGTGAAATAAGAAAATATGAAGGCGATCACTTTACGAACGGAACAGCCGGAGCCGTTGCCAGGCTAGTTACGAGATATTCATTCTATGAAGACTCTGAATCCAGGTGCGATACCGATGAACCCGTTTATTTGATTGGCGCTCCCGGTAGTTCTTGCAAGGAGACTGGTAGGAAATTTGCTGGTCTTTGCTACAGTTTTCGTGACCCGTATCCAGGGTATCGATGGGTAGCAATTCTAGCTCCAGTAGCTCTCTTTATGGTGATACTGTATGATTTATTTGGTAGTGTTCTAAGGCAAACTAACTGAACGCTGTGTAATGTTACTGTTAGGATAAATAAATTTTAAATATTAAATATTATAGTTAATTTTGCTACAACTTCGGTTACGGACCATTAAAAACGCAAAAAAAAATAAAATTGCCCTGACATGCTTTTGCCGGGTATTAAAATTGTATTTTATTCAATGATTGACTTCATTCGAGAAGTGTCGATGTCTTAACTGAAGCAGGTAGCAAAAGTTGTATTTACTCGCTGGTCGCTCAGTGCGTCCCTATCTTTACTGACTAAATAAAAAGGGAGATCCGAGCGACAACCAAGTCGCGGGCAACTTGTGCTAGCCGCACTGCTTTACTACCAATGATAGCTATAAACCCATGTTTTTTTGTAAATAATGAATCATATTTTCTAAATAATGAATCATAGAAAACGTTTTCTACCGTGCGTCCAAGACTTGGTTATGTTTTATGAGTTTTAGTGGTATCGTATTTGCTGTTATCATTTCCAAGTGTCGTACAGAAAAGTATTATGACACTAATCTTTATAGTGAGATGCTTGTTTCGATTCGTTCGAGTCGACAGTTCCTTATGACATGACATTTACCTACTATGACGTATCTTAAAATTAGCATCTCACTCAAGGTTCGTTTTTAACTACGGTCCTAAGACACATAGCGTCAGTACTTTACAAATACGAGCAGGCATTTATCCTGCGATCGCTAAAAGGTCTAAAATGTGTGCATACCACTTGTAGCCAAGGCCAAGGCTGCAGTCACCACAGCGAACACACACTGCTGCATACTTGAAATATCCCTGAGCTGTGTAGTCTCATGTGACTATCATCCGGTTAACTTGACCTATCAAGTATATAAACTTAGCCGTCAATCGACTCGCCTGTTGTCGTTCCTTCTGTTAGCCGCAGATCTGTAAATAAGAAATGTCATTGTTTCAACATGGTACCTATTTAAGTCAACAAAGACTGTTTGATCACGTGAAAGTATTTATTATACAATTAAGCATTTTAACACCTGGCGATTACATTAAGGTTTAATATCGCAATCTAGCACGGCCGCGTTATTGTAATTTTCAAGGTCTTAGCGAGTTTGTGTCACTGAGTGAGTTGACTTTCCCTCTCCAGTTAATTCGTAGCTATTTTCGTCAATAAAGTATATTTCCAGACGTTTATAATTTATAATATAGCATAGGTTAAATAACGTCAATTAGAAAATTTCCATCCTAGGTATTAAATTCCAGTATTTTCCTTTTTCCTTCGTAATTAAATCAGATTAAAGTCTGACTGTATTCGCCAGTGGTTAGTGTACAGTCAAGGAAATTGATTCCTAGTCCACTTTGGACTATGTCAAAGTGACGTAATTAATCAAAACGTAAGAAACTTCTTGTGATTTTATTTACAGTGTCACTTTGACATAGTCCAAAGTGGTCTAGGAAACAGTTTCCTTGACTGTACCTAACTGCCTCCTGCCTGTGCCAACGGTTACGAGTTCAAATCTCGCTAGGTTAGAGAATTACAGCTGATTCATAAATAATTCTTAAAAACTATCACAAGCAGACTGTCGAGTTCATTTTTTTTTATTGACACAGGTATTTCTGACATCTTTGTCTGACCGCAAACTCGCATCAATAAAAGATCAAGAAAAATGGTTGTTCAAGTAAACAAGCACAAACAAGTTATAAATGGTTATTATTATTACAATAACTAACAACGACCCTACCTACCGGTGAGATACAAACACAGGGTGTCGAATCATTCACATTTTTATTTTATTTTACTGGTTAAGTTGAGACTCTTGTGACTCAGCTCTACACGGACAAATTATCCAGAAACTTGTTTTACTTGCACTCTTGCAACAGTTCCTTGCCTACTCATAATACCTAACCAAGTAACTTAGACCTAGACTTCAAAGCTTTACAGATTATTTTCCCCTACCTAAACTGCACCGGCAAATTATGTCGAGGTAAATGGTTGAAGTCTATAACCTGGCTGATTTGCATAACGCGTGTCTTGTCAAAGTAAAACGGTCAAGTTAGTAATGCTTGCATTGACTGAAGTTATCCGCGTATACAATTATTGACACGTGTACGTTTTATGCTTATTATATGATTAATTAGTTAGTACAACTAACGTTCTTTTTTTGTTTTTAGCCATGACAAGGCATTTATTTGCTCTCAATATGGAGATGAATTTTACGCACGTTTTAGCTCACTCATTTACATAATTAGTGTCTTCAGTCATTTTGCCCGGGATACAAAACACATCGAGTAAAACTTTTTACACAACCACGGGGTTACTAAGTACCTATTGTAAATTTGAAGTTAAGGTCGTAAATATTACTTGACTTTGTACTTGGAATTTGTCATATCTTTTGTGGCAAGTCTGCAATAAGCATTATATCGCAACATTCGCAACAATCTACGCAATCTGCTTCCGAGCAAATGGACTCTTAAATCTTAAAGTTTAAAATTCGAGCATAAACATTTTCAATGCCGAGAATTTAATATCCATCCTGGTTGTATGGAAACGGCTGATAGTCTCTATCCGATGCCCACACGATGAAGTTTACACAAATTTCGTCTCTTAATTTTGTAGACATTTACATAGCATAGTCGTACGTAAATTGTTAAAGAAAATAATGCAACGATCTAGTTAGCATGTAGGCTAAGATAATTTGTATATTATTTAAGATGTTAAAAGTAAGCTCACCGTTATTTCTCCTTGTTACTTTATGACTCAATGCTTTGGTACAATCTTCGAGAATTACTCATAGGTATCTTCGTAAGGCCCAACGTCCTACACGTAGGACTTTGTCAAACTGACTTTTGACTTTAGTTGACTGACACAAGATTATTTTTCGAACTAACGAAATTTGACGTGGGTCTTAGGAGGATATAACACATTCTGTCACTGTCACTTGTTTTTCCTTATTTTCTTGGAAATGTATAAAATCATTTTATGCCATAAGCTGTCTTTGGCGCTTTACCCATGTTAGTATAAACATACAAACTATGTTTCGCATTAACAATATTATAGTTAGAGTGATTTCAATAAAACAATTTTAGGATACTTTATGGTGTTCAATGATGTAATAGGTACCGACTCCAACGCACATTCGTGACTAATCGCGACCATACAATTCGAAGCAAAGCTATTTATTATTCGATTTTGTTCGCAATCGGTGTTATCGAGTCAAGGGTACAATAATACTCACCTTTAATTGAATAGATACCATCTGCACTAGGTATTTGTTATGTTCTAGCTGGCTCCTTGTCAGAGTCGTACATTGAAAACGTTAAAAACCCTTTTAAAAACAATTAGGTCAAGTAGATTAGAATTAATGAATAGACTTTAAACTCACGATGCGTTACGCCACTATTATGTTATGTTTGTTGTAATACTTGTAATGAATGCCGAGCGAATGACGAAAACGGGCCCACGCGCCACGGTCAGGGTTGCGAAAGTTATAGAAACTTGATCTGATGTTAAATAGTTAAAGCCTGCAAAACTCATAGAAAATGGCTTGTAACCTTCTAGCTTGTGGTGCAAATGTCTTTTCCGGTACTATTCTTAAGTACATAGATGTCAAATATGTCTTGTATGTATATGCTCATAATGCGTGAAATGGTTGTTGAAAGTAGGTACAAAACTTTTATCTACTTACCTGAAAGTTTCAAAATAATTAAACACCTACAGGTACCTAATTACTATCGTAATAAATTTAGTTAGTGTTTACCTTTTTTTTTAGCTTTACGTGGTTTATTTTTTTACTGAATTGTAAATACTCATTGAAATGGTCGATAGTAATAATAGTTTTTATTTTGGCACGTCATTGAATTTGTTACTTAGGCGTAAATGCACAAACGAAATGTCATAACATAACATAAGATATTGTTATCAAGAAAAAATAAGATGTCAATTAAACTAGTTGAAATGATTGGTTTACTTACGTCTATTTGCTATGATCCGACAGGTAACACTAACTCGGTTCTAGTTTTTAAACCACCACAGTTTCAGCACATCAATTTTTATAAATCAATCTCTGCAAAACGATTTTTTTAAAGATGATTGACTAATGGCGACCCTGGCCTTATATACTTCTAATCTCGCACAGGAACTAGCCTCTTATTGCTGATAGCTTGTTTATTCACGGTTTATTTCAAGTAATGACCACGCACGTGTGTGCTGTCGAGTGGGTTGCAGCAGCACTGTCGCCGGGCGAGTGGCTTGGCTCGGAGTCATGAGCGGACTGGGTCTCCGTGCGAATAGTTAAGACGGCGCGTAAGGACCTCGGCGATTGCCATTGCCGTAGAACGTAATTTGACATGTTACGTTGGTATAACGTGATTAAATAATAATGTTACACTTGTTCTACGTAAAACGAAGGTTCGACGCTGCCTATACGGTCTCGATCAATTGTCAGCAACAAGCAACGGATTAGTTTAATTTAAAATTGTTGTGACCACTTTCAATTGGTTTCAATAAGTTTGACCTCGCTCACAGGTAGCGGCCTTCGATTGGCATGCAAATAAAATTGCGATTAGCTCAATATTTATTATTATTGTTCATCTCTCCTGTTCTGGAAGTAAGGATTTCCATATCTTAGTAGCGGGGTAAAAATGCCATTTCCATATTTAGGGAGGAAAGTGTTTTTTTTTGATAATTGGTATTTTGAACTTTTACTAGACCAAATTGAATGACAGATTACTTTAAATTCTTTTTTAAATAGCGACAAGAATAATACTACTGTCATAATTTTTGTATAAAAATAATTAAGAAAAAGTAAATTCGTGATTATATAACAGAACATATTTATTATTCGCTTTGCTCGCAGTAAAAAATAAAAGTGAAGTGTTAATTAGGGTAAAAAGTATAAATTGCACTCTCGAACTATAAGTGCACTCACTAGCGATCGTGCCGCCTAAATATCTCTGGTATCTCATATGTCATTGCGACAGGTATCAGAGTCATCTAGCTGGTCATTACATTGCTGCTAGCTTTAATTTTCGTTTTACTTACAATCAGCAAGAAAATCGCGCGCCGATTACGAACTGTACTGAACCAAGACGAGTTCTCGGAACTAGTTGTAGTTCTTTCTTTTCAACACATGACAGTCGTGTCGAGCATCATTTTGTAAGGCTCATACCTCCTTTGAACACCATCCATTCTACAGGAGGATGCCTGCGACTTCGGCCACGAAGAAGTCGTTAATCCTTGGCAAATTTTATTATTTTTATTAAGATTCGTTTAACTGTTTTGACGTGAAAATATCAAACAAACAAAGAGTAATAGTATGGATTACATCAACGAGTGGGCCAACATTCTAGTCAAATTGTGACCTAGATTGAGCCAAGCTTCGGGCGTGGAATCCATCTTCCTTGCAACGTCTTTAGTAACGTTACCAAATGCATTACGTCACTTATTAAGCTTGTGTTTGACCCTCCTCGTTGCAACGAACGTGATATGTGATCCGGTCGAAGGTCGATATCTCAGCAGAGCCATGGCGATCAACCGATTAAAGAGTTTGCCAAAAGAATGAACCAGAGTAGTTTCTTGCTGGTTGTTACTGCCAATTTTAAAGAGGAATGGCATTGCATGGGTGCAACCACCACTACTCCTGCGCCTTACTTATTTTTAAATCCGGAACTGTGTGTTTGTTTGTATGTTACGTTTCTACGGTTCATGGCCTGATCGACGTTCAATTCGGTACATGGATGTGATTCTCTTAAGGGTATCTTTTTAACTCGACGTAACTCATATTAACCGGCGTGTTTAGGTAGTCCCGTCAAAGCGTACAAAACACGTTATAACGCGTTCATTCACAATTAGGCAGGGAAGTTATATGACGTAGAGTTTGACTCACCTCTCAGAGATACTATAATAGATTGACATTTCTGACAGTTACTTTTACGTGGACCGGATCGCGAGCAAATCCTAGTTGTAATATAAAAGCCTATTCAAATTAATATGTTTATATTATTGTATTCAAAATAATATCGTATCGTAACGTATTTTCGGAAGTATAGGTAACTCAAAAACAAACCGATTGAGTCATGTTTTACTAGTAATTATAACATTGTTTTTGCGAAAACATTGTCTAGCGATGACTGGTTACCTGTTTTGATTAATATGAAATGAGTAATAACAGAGTTCGATGATCTCATTCGGCCGGGACACAGCATGTGGCGGCTCTACATTGCGTGCAAAGCTCACAAATCACTTCTGGTGCTGTCACGCATGTCAATTGCACTGGATCTACTCCATTGGAGAAGTCGTTACGTCACGAGCTATACATAATACGGGCTTATCACATAGTTGGTTGCTAGCTGATTAGTTGTTATTACGAGGGAAGCCGTATAGCGCGGAGACAGGAGCCTTAATAGAGCATGAGGGCAATGACCCGGTAATATAATTAAGTTACAATTAAAAGACTCGTTTATAATTATATCTGACTACTTTCGTCATAGAAGATTAATGTTGTTTACCACTTCATTTGATTTTTTTTTATGTTACAGTGGCTTCAATGTTTTGACGTTATAGTTGAGAATTAAACAAATAGGTAATATATTAACCCCTGTGGTTGCCGGGTTAGAATAGAATCGACTAAGGGAATAAAACAGTACCTACTACCAATCTGTTAAGCGATAGGCTTGCAACCTGTCACTAATACACTGGTAAACATCTTAGCCTAATTGTGCGAAATGTGGTTACAGAATTATCAACAAGTTTTTAGCGTTTTTGGACAATGCTAAGATTAATAAATTTAAATACTTCGTAAAAGGGATTGTGTGCGTATCGATCAACTCATCCCACATTATTCTTTCATTACATCTGGCCAAAACTGCTGTTAGCACGCATATTATTATCCCTACGGTTAATAACCGTTGAAGAATGAATTGCAAAAATATTGTACATAGAGACAACGTTAACTTTCTTCAATTGTTTTTCCTTTGTGTAAAGGAAGTTAGTTATCCATATGATTATATGACTAATCTTCGTTACACAAAGGAAAAAGTTAAGGAGTGTTAAGGGTTTTCTAATTGAGCCCTTAACTATGTACAATATTTTTGCAATTCACCCTGAATGCAAACAACAGTAGGTACCTACCTCATCATTCATCCATCATTATTTAACTTAAGAGCTAGGCTCTTGTTGGCGGAGTAAAAGCCTAACTACGTGAAAAATTATTTAAAAAACTCTAAATTTATAAAGTAGGTATAGTTTATACTCGTATTCATATAGATTCGAGTAGGACTCGCACACGAAGGGTTCCGCACCACCGTCCATTATAAAATATCGTGTAACGTTGTAACTTAATAGTAATTTAAAATTTCATGTGTCTACTTATTACGGTACAAGATATATAGCTATTGTTATGGTCGAGCAAAAAACGCGGAAAAAAACATGTTACATGTATGGGAGCTTTTTAAAAAAAAAATATGTTATTGCGGAAATAGAAATACACACTGTGCACATTTCAAGTGTCTAGCTGTCTACCTATATCGGTTCATGAGATACAATATATATACAGCCCGCTGCTAGACAAACAGACGGATGATCGCGCAGGAGCTTAGTAATAGGGTCCCACTGGCACCCTTTGGGTACGGAACCCTAAAAATTAAGCCACCTGCTTCAAATTAAATTCCATTTATCTTTTAAAAATCATTCTGGTTACACTTATAGGTAGCAAACTTATGTAACACACTTAGTAGACATAACATGCACATTCATATAAGGCAATCGTGAACGCATTTGCGTTAAATTTGATTTCGATTCGTTATCAAATCGAACAATCGACTCCAAATTAAGACATCGGTCATAGTGTTGCGTAACCGTGAAAGTGCGAACTATTGTAATGCATCAAGTTCCATTGACTTGTGCTAATGTGGCTCGCATACAAACTAGCTGGCTGGCATACGCTGGAAAACAATTAATGCGCATGTTTCGGACGCATTCAAAAGATGTCCGAGACGGGGCATTTCGAAATGCATCCTGCCCTCCCACGGTATGCCGCATTTGGTCTGATGCGCTGGGTTGCTCGAACGTGCTGAGAAATGAAATGGTCATATAATAACAGTACTGTTTCCGTCACTGTATTGTAATCGTGCTATAAACATGTCATTTTTCAATAGGTACTTTAAGTTGGATAGTGAACAGATAAGCTGTCAGGAAGCTTTGTTTCCTCCAGCTCGCAGGATGCAGAAAAGCTAACAACTTAATATAGGCGCATACGTATATTCCTCGGACGTAGACGTCTGCCGAACGAACCCAAACGCGGTTTTTAAAGTTTTAAAGTTCTTCTGAGCACTGTTATCGAGCCACGAATGACAATTGTCTTAACCGAGTGGGTTTATCTTAAAATTATCATCAGAGTCGGCGGCCTGAATAAATAAGATTGCCTTTTTTTATTACGGATTCTGTTTGTTGTGTACTTGTGCGTCATCAATGTCATCATTGACCCCAACATGCGGCATTCATTGATTTAATATGATTTAAATCATGTTGTCCCATTTTGGCAGCTAAAACAAAGAAACTTACACCTGCACATAACTTGAGTAAATTATTAATTAATAATTCACTTAAAATCCTTAACCCACACTGAATCCGCGATTTGCGAGTCATTCTAGCTCCTATCATGTATGAATATCGACGGTGAAGCTACAATGGTCTCGGAGAACACCTTGGCAGATGGGATGTGTGTGTACCTAAAATGACACATTATTCAAATTATAGAAACATATGTTTGCAAACTTAGTCTTTTTTAGAATATGATAGTTACTTTTCGACTATTGAAATAAAATATAACATGATATATTTTGCAAGGGTCTCTGTTGACTGCCATAATTATTTTTAGTCATAATGTGTTTCAAGTCATCATTTTCGCAAGTCATAATGCATTTTTCTCAGGACACGGTTATTTTTTCAGGATTTTTATAAAACTAACCTAACCTAACGAATCTACACGATAAACGTTTATTAAAAACTGTAACTTCAACCTGAAAGAAGTTATGACAAAAAATAATATGACTAACAATACATTATGTTATGTTATGACCAACGATATGTATGGCAGTCAAAGGGATCCGATTTTGCAACCGATCATTGTAAAAATCTTTGACGCAATCCCATGTCCTTTGTTACAGCTAACCGATATCGTAAACGCCATGTCATCGCGCGGCGAGCTGCCCCTGGAGTTGGCGCTGCGCGGGCGCAGCCCCTCCATCGCCACCACGCTGCTGCAGCACTGCGCCGACGCCGACGCGCGCGGCGCCCGCGGCCGCACCCTTCTTCACCGCGCCATCGACTCCAGAGACTCCTTCTCTGCCAAGTTCCTGGTTGACAACGGGGCGGACTCAAACCTCACCACTAAGTAATTGGATGGATCAACTTTTTGTTATTGTTAGCCAGAAGACAAGACAAGACAAGGAGGAGGGGTAGAGTTTCTTAGTTTTTTTTTATAATATATCTCCTACGTCACTGAGGAGAAAAGCCATAAAATTATGGGTTTGTAATGGCCAATAATCTGATTTATAGTGGATTTTATACCCTTTAAAAATATAGTTTTATAGGAGATGTCACCGTGGCAACAGGCCACAACTAAAATTTGATTGAACCAATTGCTGTTCCACAATTCTGCTGCATCATGCTCCCTCTCCGCTAAGCTCCTGCTCGCTAATTGGATGGACCAAACTGCTGTTCCGTACATTTAGGCCTTTGTGTCTTCATTCAGCCGGCTGCCGCTGTAACTTTATTTAACAAGATACTTTCCCCCTTACTCCTACCGCCAAGTTTCTCATCAACAACGGATCTGACTCTAAAATGACAAAGCAGCTAATTGCCGTCAACTGCAAGTATCCCCAAGTAACGATAGAGGCAGTTCCTCATTTCAAAAACAAGTGAAGGCGGGGTCACCCAAGGTTATTGTGACGGGCGTGATTAAAGAATCGCCTATTGTTATATCGTCAAACTTTACTTTTCTTGTTTTTGTGGGGTGTTTAAAATGTAATGTGTGACTGAGTGATTGATTTTCTTATTGTTAGCTACTTATTGTAGTTATTTTAGGATTAGAAATTCGGTAAACAAAGAAGCATGTCGTTAACCTTTTTCTTCAGAAGATAATAATGTATAAATACGATAATAACATGACAACAAACTTTAACAGACAATTAAACTCAACAACTCAAAACAATAAAAGATTCTGGGATTAATAGGTATTTAAATTAAAAAACCTCGCCATATCGCGGAAATTTTATGAACTGACACTGTATTAGTGGCGACCCCATTAGAACTTTTTAATTTTTCCGGTCAGGCTATAATTTATTCGCATTGTAAGCTTAAAACGTTCCGATTGCTTGTGATATCTGCTTCTTTGGGTTTTTTATCAAGCATTAATTTTGTGATAAATTAAAATAAGCACAAAAAAAGGTTAACGCATTATTATTGAATAATCTTTAAACGTAAAAGCGAACCACACATTTTGCAATTTTCTATTGTGATGCAAAATACTCCAACATGTGTGTTTTGAATAATTTTCCAGTTATTCCGTCATACTACCTACCGTAAAACTTTCCCAATAAAAAACCACAGGTACATTTATTTCTTGAAAGGCCTTTCTAATGATAAAAGAACAAGTAATAGGTAAGCGTATATACATAGTTTTACATACTCATACGTAGAATAAATAATATTAGCTTTGACAACCTACACTGAAGAACAAAAGTTAATCGTTTAAGGTACCTACCCTAAACTCACAAAAGCCATTGATGACTTCACCAAAGGTCAAATATTCGGACTTGATATTAAAGACTGAGTTATTGAACCTTCTCCAGATGACCTTAACGACATGAGTTCCTATATTTAACTGTTATGCTTTTTAGAGAGGAGGGTGACACGGCGCTGCACCTCATAGCAGCGTTGACATCGAGCTCTTGTGACGAGGAAACTATGGACCAAATGGCTGAGATTGTCGAAATTATGATTGAAAAAGGCGTAGATATTAATCGGCAAAACAGAAAAGGATTGTGAGTACATATGACAGCAAGTAAAATAAAATATATCCTTTATGATTGAAATATGTGTTTATGATTGAATTTTTTATTTAAGCACACCTGTTCACCAAGCAGTCATAGCGAGAAATCAAAGGATATTTGATCTTCTGCTCAAACAGCCGTCTCTAGACACAAATCTGCGCACTCTGGCCGACGAGCATCCACCCCTTTACTACGCGCTGGTCGACGACCGACGCGCCTCCATCTCCTCCAGTGAAACTTTAGTCATGAACGGATCCAATCCCTTTGACACTCCGGTCACAAACAAAACCGCCTTCACGGAAGACCCAGTGGAAGGCAAAACCGAGACCATAGTAGAGAGAGGGTTTGCCGCTAAGCTATTGGGAAAAGGGTGTCATCCAAATCCAGTTTATTCCGGTTCTGGGGATAGTTTACTACACATTTTGGCACAAGGATGGTTTGAAGTATGTTCTTTTTTATGCTTTTTCTCTGAAACAGTCAGTATGTTTGTTTACTTCCAAACATGCAAGTCGATTTAAAACCAATTTCTGGTGGCAACAGGAAGTCCGTTTCACTTAACGTAGCAACGCAGAGTTAAAACTCGTTAGATTTATCTCACTAAGCAATAATTGCTTGTCGTAAACTATTTTGTCTGTAAGTATGGATATAAAATACTTTATGGTATAAATGGGAAAATAACACCGTCACGCTTTCATTCCCAGAGTGGGGTAGGCAGTTGTTGGGAATTCTATAGCTACAGAATTACCAACAACTCTAAAAACTTGCTGTTAATTCTGTAACCATATTTTGCACAAATAGGCTAACATGTTTATAGAAAAATAATAAACAACAAAATAGACAGAAACATAAAGGTCACCTATCAGCGATTGGAAAATGTTAACATTGCTGAAAAGATAGAAGTTTATATAATTATATAAATTTATGTGTAAACACAACTGTGGAAGGACATATTTTATTGATAGAATCGGTTTTATTAATACAACGTTTGTTTTAGGATTCAGCAGTATTTCTTGCCGCGCATTTGAACGGCGATTTGAATCACACCAACGAAGCTGGTTTAACAGCGTTACACAGCGCCTGCGCGAACGGCTTGGCGCGCCTCACCGCCGCGCTCTTGGAGCACGGGGCTCGGCCAAACCTGCAGACCGCTTACGGGGAACAAGAAGATACTATCTACAGGTCAGCTAGCATTCCCTTTAATTTACACATCATAAGTACTAGATTCTGCCCGCGACTTGGTAGATTTCGATTAACGTTATTCGCTTGAGAACTTTAAAAAAATCCGGGATGAAAATAGATCTGTGTGTTAATCAAGAGTATAAGCTATCTTCAGTTCAAATCTCATCCAAGTCCGTCCAGCCGAAGGAGCGTGATGGACTAACAAACACACACGAACTTTTACGTTTACAATATTAGTCGGATTCATATGAAACGGTCAGACAGAAAACGCACACCACTGAACCTAGGAACTGAAAATTTTGACGGGATATTCCTTGAGTACCCAATGGGTGCACTAAGATCTTTTGAAAATTGTCCTCCAAGAAATAGGTAGTCGCGGAAAACTTATTCTTCTGTAAAGAATTTGTGGGCGACCTCTAGTTTGAAATAAATTTGTAAGTTCTAAGGTGTCTCATATTTAAATTGATATATTTCAGACAAACTCCTATTCACTTGGCTGTGTTGAATAATCACGAAACGCCAGTCTCAGCCATCCTAGAACACAAAAAGCTAATAGAAAAGGGCGACATGCCAGCCAACGACAAAAGCAACGTCAGTTTACTGCCCAATCTCAATTTGAAGAACTCCGAGGGGGACACGCCAGTCAGCCTCGCTTTATCCGAAGGTACAGATATCTAAAACATCTTTACACCTCTAGAACATGGATTCCAAAAAAACTACCGTAAAACGGGGTGAGTAGGGCAAAACCTAAAATGAAGCATATAGTGCGAATCATAAGACTGAAATTATTTCCAATAGACGTAACGTTATTGTCCATTCAATACTTATTTTTATTTGTAAGAAGTTATATATGACTTATTTTAGGTTGTGTCCCTACTCACCACGTTTTACGGTACTCGACTAAATTACAAATGTAGTCCAAACTAGCCTTTACGAGTAGTTACTAACGCAATAATGAATTGAGAACTCATCAGTTACCTATGGGGTGTTATTGTTATTGATAAGTAAATGTTTTTTTTTCAGGTCATAAGAATTTAGTAGAACCCCTAATCGAGAATGGAGCAGATCCCAATGTTCGCAATGGTAAAGGCTTTACTGTCCTCCATCAAGCGATCGTAGAAGAAGATTCTAGAACAGCGATTTATTTGCT